>BGPT01001992.1:2527-27153 GCA_003297045.1 Symbiodinium sp. clade C Y103 | reverse complement strand
TAGCATATACCTAATAAATAAAAGACTGGAACTCAGAAATGCTGCAAATACCTAGTAAATACAAGACTGGAAGTCAGAAATGCTGCAAATACCAAGTAAGTACGAGGCTGGACCTCAGAAATGCTGCAAATACGGAGTATATATCAGGCTGGACCTCAGACATGTTGCAAATAGCTTGCCACCTGGAACGGGTGGGGATNNTTTGGGTCAAAACCCTGGTACCTAGTGAACCTCAAAATAGCTGGTAAATGGATGTTCATCCCACTAGAATTGATAATAATAGGTTTTGACCCATCCCCATATGTACCTTCCCCCGTGGCCTTGGGCCAACTGAACTCCTTCCAGGCGTCCCCGTTCTTCGCAAGCTTCGCCCTTTGCTGCGACTGGAAGTTGCGGACGAATTTCTGCAAGGCCTAGCACGGTGCCAAGAGGTGCTAATATAAATCGTTCTAGCGTATGGATATAGATATTAGACATTGGACATTAGAGACTAGATATTAGATTGTCATTGGATAATGATAGATATGGGATACAGATATAGATATTCTGGATAAACTATATATACAACAAATCACCAAGCTGAAGTAAGGCCAACAATCTTCCCTTCGGCCCACGCACTCCCCGCAGGCTCCTGAAATAAGGCCATTTTGGGATAGTAACCCCTTGTTGACCATCATTCTGGTGATGTCGCGGTAAGGTTGTCACAATATACCCAGCTATCCGCTCTATCACTCAGACCATAACCTAGAGCTTAGGCACTTTGCAACTGGGATGCACATCCAGTTCTGTGGCATGATAGTTGGACAAACAACATAGCTGGAAAGCCTCCGTTTTGAATCCGAAAATCATGTATACTTGGAGATAAGACATGGGGAAGAAACAAGGATTGCCATTCAAAGGCATGATGAATCCACTGGCATGGCTGGCCAAAAAAAATGAAAAGGGCATATAGGCATGCACCAACTCCAAGACGAAAGGCTACGTGGCTATGGAAAATCTCAGGTTTAATAGGCACAGAAAGTGTGATGATTTACCTATTAGGTATATAAATCATCAAAAATCATCCATATTCGGACCGTTTTCCATAGCTATGTTCCGTAACCAGGGGCTAACAAGCATCAAGCCCGGGGATTGCACCCGCCTGTAATGAGGCGCCCGTAAATCCATCTGTTTGCTGCTGAAGTCCCGGGGGTACCCTCTATCAAACGTGGCAATTGGAAATCCCCTTTTAAATGGAGGTTTGAATGGAAAAAATCCTCTAGAAATGGGGGATGTTTGATTACCAGATCTTCCCCATGAAATGGCTGTTAGATTCTGTTAGATATTTCATATCAATGGGATTAATGTCATCAACTTCCGGCGACTTCGGCAGCACCTCGGTCTTCTCCTCCGGCGACCCGGGCTGAGCCCATGCGCTTAAGGCTTTGCCGAGATGAGTTCCTGAGAACTGCGGAGGAGAAAACTGTGGAGCCTTGGCCTTGAAAATCTGAAAAAATGTGTAAAAATACGAGAAACAATGAGAGGTGGTTGGCTGGCTGTCTGGCTGAAAACGAATACCGGACCAAAACGCGCTACCAATGAAAATATCGGGAAAACATTGTGGAGGAACAATAAACGGTTGCAGAACCCTTGTGGAAACAGGAATCCTCGACATAAACCCAAGTAGGCACTGCCTGGTGTTGTCAATCAAGAAAAATATCGGAACATGTTGCATAAAAATGGGGAAATACGTAAAATATGGGATAGCATATGAAAAAAGAAAGGAATACGTGGAAGACTTCACATGTTAAAGTCGTTCTTGCAGGAAGATACATGGAAATAGCTTCCTGAGGTTTCTGGATGGCATCAAGCATGATGTATAGCCACTACCTGTCACATTTCCCTGAGCTGCTCATTCTCTCCCAACATGCTATTCTTGTTGGATTCTTTTCTTAGGAAGCTTCAACTGGAGACACTACAGTACCATACAATCTACCAAAAGATCAAATGTCGATGACGAAAAAAATCCGAAATGGATCTACCAAAGTTGCCATTTACATGCGTAATACTAGCTATACTAACAACTTTCAGACACACTATGTATGTATAAATATAGTCCTAGATAGTTGAGTACATATCCCCATTGATTTCCCCATGATAGGTGGAAACCATCACCATGAAACCCACCTTCAATACCCCATTTCCCCATGGTACCACTTGAGATTATGTGGTTTTTGTGGTTTGCAGCCACCAGGTCAAGTGAGCCAACAGGATCCCAATTTCAGTTGATGCACGAAACAAGGACGGTTTATGAAAGTCAAGAGGCGTCTCAATCTCGGGTGGGATTAAATGTGCATTCGTGTGCATACATATGTATATATATATATACATATATATATATATGTGTGTGTATGTTTATATGTATTTACTAATATATATATATATATATAAATGCATTTACATGTTACATAGATATATATATATATAAATGCATTTACATGTTACATAGATATATATATATATATATACACACACGTTACACATATACAAATACATATACACATATATACATATATATACATACAGATTTCTATATACGTGAAAATAAATCTCTATATACATATATTTAATATGTACATAATATGAGATTACATGTGACAATGCACCTATATATGACCCATATGTACGACCACATGCATAGCGTCTGTGTATAGGCCACTTGCGGCCCAAGCCTCTCCACCTCTGGTAGGAGTTCTCGAGGAAACGGCTGTCTTCCATGATGGGATACAAGTAGCCTGCCGCTGCGATACATCGAAGCAACGGAAAAATACGAATGGAATATGAATGGAAATATTAAAATAAAATATCAATGGAAATATTAATCGAATCACCTACATTTGACATAAAACTGCAGTATATTAATGGAATATTCACCGGAGAACAATGCGATATTGGTTGGTACCCTCTGGTAATTCAAACATGACAATGGGACCCAGGTTCAAAACCCGAAATGTCGTCCCTTCGTACTGGTTGGTTGAGAATGGGATTCCCCTAGTGGATTGTGATAATACCCAATGTATTGATTAATGTGATCATAATCCCCGAACTCATCATCAACCAACAGATGGCCTGAACACTGCTCATTTATAGATCACTTTCCGAGCATAAGATTGCCAATTTCCGGCCATGTTTGAGAACCAAATGTAGTTACAATTGCATGTATCTTTAAAACCATGTTGCTATGTATATACGTGTGTATGTGTATATGTGTACAGGTTTATCTATCTATTCATTCATCCATCCATCCATTTGCGTAAGTAAGTGTATACAAAATATGTACATGTGCAAATATATATATATATATCTACATAGATATCATTTGATCTGCAAAACCGTTCCGACCCGCTAAGTTTCCTGTGACCTTTTTTTGCAGGTTACAAGTATGGTTCACCTACTATATGTTAGTTGTGGCGACTACCTGGCCATGATTATAAGCACTAAGGGTTTATGGTGTGTAACACATAGTAAAAACTGCCGAAAAAATGCCATGATTATAACACTAAAACATGGCTAACCACTTCTAACATGGCTAAAGGTTGATGGTTTATAACCATGGCTAATGTGGTAAACAGAATTGAGAACCTACCAACTTTCGGGCTTATACCACCCAATCTGGTGTTGGGGACAGTTCATGATTGGGTTTACCACATGAACCGCTACTAACTAGCCATGACTGGGATAACTGGGGCCTAGGGATAACCTTAGTTGGGGATAACCAACTAACTATACCAACCACGACTAACCACTGCTAACATGGCTAAAGGTTGATGGTTTGTAACCATGGCTAACCACTACTAACTAGCCATGACCAGAACTTAACTACAAAAAACATGGCGCCACTGCTGATTTTCCAGCCAGGCCTTCGTCGTGGCACTGCAGCAGGTCACTCAGCGCCACGCAACTGTGGTGCAGGCCGCCTGGACGAGTTGGACGAGTGGCGTTTCACCTGAAACCAAAATCATGGCTTTGCGGGACCCCAAATGGTTAATAATGGTTACTAATGGTTGATAATAATGGTTTCTAATGGTTAACAATGGTTAACAATGGTTATTGATAATGGTTAGTAACCTGAAACCAAAATAATGGTTCATAACGGTTACTAATGGTAAATATATAGAAAACCATGGTTGACAATGGTTCATACTGGCTAAAATGATGGTACATAATAGAATGGGATATTGATTTGCTTTTTCTTAAAACGGTAAGTGCACCCTCATTGGAAACATAATGATCAATCACTGCAATTTGTCACAATGGATAGCCAAGTATTAGAAAGGAAAGGGAGGATTGCCAATTTCGTGAGTCCTTGCAACAATGACCCATCACCCTCCTTCTTGGCTCACTGTCTCGACGTGGCTCATGCAGTGGTTTGGGGGCCGAATTACGGTAGATGAACGGGAAAACAAAAGCTGCTCCTCGCCAGAAAACAAAACTCTTCAAAAAGAAAAATACGGTTCCTCTTGTTTGAAAGTAGGATACACCCAAAAATCAAGCAGTTTATCACTATGTTCCCCATAAAAGTTGCCATATATTTAGTGTAAATTGCCCATGTTCAGACCAACCCAACTCTCACATAAAGCCATCAAAAAATTATCCCCCAGTTATCCCTCTATTGGCATATATATATATATATATATATATAAGCGTGAACATCACCAACTTCTCAGTTTATAATCCCTTTGTATCAAATTACATTCCCCATTGTGAACCTACATGTTCTTCGCCATTAAATGCCTCATTTTCCCACTTGTTGTCTCAATTGCCATGGTAAAACTCGTCTTCCCCCCTATAATCCCCACTACGACATGATACCCCCATGATATCACCATGATATCACCATCATATCATGAGATATCACATCATATTGTTGGGTTAGTTACTTGTATATATATATATGTATATATCCCACTGAATCTCCCACTTAATTAATATTGTTCATCATCATTTTTCCCACTACATCCCCACCCTTATGCCCCCATAAAATCATTCTTTGGCTCGCTTTTGTTGGATGAAATCCCCAGTTTTCCTGTTTAAATGACCACCTCTGTAGCTGAAATCACCATGTTTCTGGGTGAAGTCACCATGTTTTCTGGCTTAAATCACCACTTTTCTTCCTGAAATCACCATTGTTCTGCCTGAAATCACCATTTTTCCCCTGCCCCCAGGTCCCCAAAAAAAGGGCTCAGCGCCTGGCAGCTTCACTCGCATCAAGCCCAGGTGGAGCCCATGGCCATCCCCGCGGTGCTCCAGAACCTTCATCACCGCATCGTCGATGCCTGGAGGACGCTGCACTTTTCGGTGGATTGGTGAATTAGCCTCTGGTTTATGGCTTTGTTTTACCCGCATTAGGCTATAGATGATAGGTAAATCACGATAAATCATCTATAAATGGGCCATGGTTTCCATGGAAAATGGCTAATTTTGGATGAGTTTCCCATCAAACCCTCCATTTATAGGGGATTTTCTATGGCTATGTTAAATAACCAGAGGGTACCCTCTGGTATATTAACAGTTCGACCCTGAGAATTGCTGTTTTTGGAGGAAACAATTATCTTCCAATTCCGATTAATGCCAGGGTCTATGTTAATTTACCAGATGGTAGCCATGGTTTTAAGAGTGGTGAATAGTGGCGAACTATGGATAGCTATGGTGATCAATGGTGATTCATAGTGAGTAATGGTGATTTAAAAAAAAAAAAGTTAGTTCGTTGATTTTCCTAGTGGTTAATGGAATGGTGATCAATGGTGATGGATCATGTAATGGGTAATAACTGGTCATTCTTCAACTAATATCAATGGCTTGTAACTCACTATGGTCCCATGGTAACCAAACATGGCTGGCTGGGATATCCCTGAACTAAATGAAGGTTTCTAGCTGAGAAAATCATCGAACTGAATGGTGGATTTGTTTAATTTAATGAGTGGTCTTTTCGGTTTTGGCTAGTTCTATGGTTTTAGGTGTTCGTTTTGTTTCGGTGTTTTTCTATTTTTGTTTGATGCGTTGTTTGTTTCATCACGTTTGACGGTTCGAAATGTTCGTGTAGCTTTTGTGATGTCATGATGTTTTGTCTGGGGTAAATGAGGAAGGTCTGTATGAATCAAAAATGCTGAATAAATTAGTGGTATATATGCATTATAGAAACATAAGGGGAACAAAAAATGTATAGATGAATAAATACATCAACGAATAAAGAAATAAATAAACGAATGAATGAATGAATGAATGAATGAATACATAAAATGAATGAATAAATAGATAAATGAATGAATAAATAAATGCATAAATCAATCTAGAGGTAAACAGATAGATAGATAAATAGAATTAAATAGATAGATAGAAATCTTGACACATCGATTAATACATGGAGGCACCTCCTGGCCCGCCGAGCGCCACCAGGATCTCACGGATGGGTTTCTCCGGTTTGTGTGCGAAGTAGGGATGGGAGATGCCGCAGGACCCCACCTGCGACTCGGATCCGGCGGATGGATGGAGGCAATGGAGGGAAAATGATGACGAAGCATTGGATCTTGGGTCAAGTGGGTAGCCATAGCTGCAAGGGTTGTATCCGAACTTCTGGTGCTGAAATCGGGCGTGGATCCCAACTGAACCCCGAATTTTTGGGCTCATGGGGTGCTTCAGGGTGACCTTCTGCCACCAAATGGCCACCAAGTGGCTACGGACACCCATCCATTCCCAACGTGTGCCTCGAAGCCATCTTTATCCAAAATCAGTCCTGGAAAATGAGTACCCTCTGGCAATCTAAGCTGCTTGGAAATCCTCATCTTCCATGCCTAAATCATCTGCAAATCCAGGGGGAAAGATCACCAGCGGGTGAGTTCCAATGGCCCCAGCAGTAGGGCAACTTGTGAAAATCCTGACCATATCAACCAGAAGTAAGAATCAGCCCTGAAAAGTACAGTATGATTTCAGAAAATTGCGGTGTCATTGTGAAATTTTGTGAAAATGATGATGATGATGATGATGATGATGACGATGACGATGACGATGACGATGACGATGACGATGACGATGACGATGACGATGACGATGACGATGACGATGACGATGACGATGACGATGACGATGACGATGATGATGATGATGATGATCATCATCATGATCATGATCATGATCATGATGATGATGATCATGATCATGATCATGATCATGATCATCATTATGATGATGATGATGATGATGATGATGATGATGATGATGATGATGATGATGGTGATGCTGATGATGATGATGATGATGATGATGATGATGATGGTGGTGGTGGTGGTGGTGGTGGTGATGGTGATGGTGATGGTGATGGTGATGGTGATGGTGATGGTGATGNATGATGATGATGATGATGATGATGATGATGGTGGTGGTGGTGGTGGTGGTGGTGATGGTGATGGTGATGGTGATGGTGATGGTGATGGTGATGGTGATGATGATCATGATCATGATCATGATCATGATGATGATCATGATCATGATCATGATGATGATGATGATGATGATGATGATGATCATGATGATCATGATCATGATCATGATGATCATGATCATGATCATGATGATCATGATGATCATGATGATCCTGATGATGATCATGATCATGATCATGGAGAAGATGAACACTAGCCAATGGGTTCAACCTGCTAGAACCATTCCCAGCTCAGCCAAAATCACCTCCATCTGTTCATCCCACAGCTCTCCTACGCTCACGCCGCCACGGGCTTCTGCTCCCGTGCGCAACTCACAGACCTGGCGGTCTGTCACAAACGCGGTGGCTGGAGGGATCTGCCAGGGCTGAAAGTGGTGATATTGACAGCGATGGCGATAATGATAGCAAATGATCAACATCACGATTATTATAATGATCAATTCAGCATATTTAACATAATACATTGCAATGATATGATCAACATGATTATTGTGTCATTGATTCAGGTTGGCATGTGAATAAGTAATGATGGGAACCAGCCGTCAATAAGCATCTCCAAATGGTGATATTAAGCGGGATAGAAAGGTCATTGAATTGTATAATATGATACGATACCTGTGCTTGTCCAAAAATGTGGTCAATGTTAATAGGGAGATGATGATTAAGCATTGGATTTAGAGCTACAGTGAAACCACTGTTTAAGAACCTACCGCATTAAGAACTTCAGGGGCTGGATTGCTGGATTCAACCCTCTCTATCAGCTAATTGAAATAAGAACCCTAGGGTGCCCTGTAATTCTGGCCATTAGTATCCATTAGTTCTGTTTACATTTCCCAGGGTTACTCGCTCAATTGTGGTTATCCTCATGTAAAAAATACATTCCTGCAACAGGTAAAGGTCTACGCTACCAAAGGTGGTCAGAGCTGGGGACCAGGAAGGTGAGGGACCGGGGGCGGAGGAGTTGAACCCCACACAACGGGGGGGAATACAATGTGGCAACGAAACGAGGAAATGTGGGTATATTTTATACGTTATGTAAATGTTTGTTTGGGATACGTTTTGAAAATCTTTCCACATATGTTTTGCAGTGTGGGGGTTGCAGGATCTAATGATTAAGAACTAACCCCTTAAGATATGCCAAGGAAAAACTTGGAAGAAAGTTGGCTCAAAAGAAATTAAGAAAGGAAGCCAAGGAGGTCTGCTCTTGAGAAAATCAGTGGTTTGAAGGGAATGAACAAGAAACCCACCTCCTGCAAATGATGTCTCTCTGGGGAGCCCAATTTTTCAAGTAAAAGACAGCGAATTTCCCACTCCAGGGCCGAGAGTGCACCCCACAAACTCAGCGCATGCACCAAACGGATGTCGCCTTTCCGTTCAAAAAACAATACAAGTGCATTAGCACCCCCTAAAAAAGTATATTTAGAAAAACTAAGAGATTGGTGCTGACATTCACCTTCTCTATCCTTTTCTGACCTTTGTAGGGCTCTACGCCATGATACCTCTACCATTCTCTCCCAAGATCTATCCATATCCAGGGCCTTGTCTTCCAGCCATCTCTGCCAGCCTTCTGCAGTATTCCTTAGTCGGAGCCTGGTCGGCCTGGTCCTTTCTGGTGGTTTCCTTGAGGATTGTCACACTATGGAAAGCAGAGAAGAAATTAGTGTTTGCATATGTACATGTGCACATGTGTATGAACTTGCGTATATCTATATCTCTGTGTATGTGTGAATACTTATACATACATATATATCTAATCTATGCGTGTATATGCAAGGGAATGTGCAATGTGCAATATGCAATGCAGTGTAATGTAATGTAATGCATACATGCATGGATGTATGTGTGTATACATACTGTATGAAACCACCCTCACTCGGCCAAAAATATCTCATAAATGTCTACCATGGCGAGTGCCACAAACTTGCCAATTCTGCAGGCACAATCCGGGTCCCACGTTGCTCCACAGTTGTCTCACAAATTCGGACCCCCATTCACCCCAGAACGTTCATCAGAAACCAAAAATATATTCCACAATCATCTCATGATGGTCAAAAAAAACTGGCTCTCTGCATCTTCCATGCCTTTTTCGACCCCTCAAAAGGTCTCTTTAAAAACTCGTCGCCAAGGCACCATGTCGACACCTTCACCCCACAGAGCGTCGGTGACAGCTCCTTCTTCAGGACTTTCAGCGCCGTGCCGATGACGTGATTTTCGGTGGGGCACTTCTCGTCCATGGACCATAGGTATCTCTCCAGGTCCCTGGTTGCAGAATGAGCCGGCCATAGGGCTAGTGTTGTTTTGCCCCAAAGGAGTTGCTGCACAGACCAGCCCAAATCGCTAGTTGAAGGGACCGAAAATCTGGATTTGATTTCTGATGGGTGTAGCCAGTTTGAAACGGTGGCGAAAATAGATGAAAATAAGGTAGTTGACTTGAAAAGACCACTAGGTAACAGGCCAGCCCTCTGACTCGGCTCAATACTAGAGATGGACCGACCATTGCAATAAAGCGGGTTTGGCGTACACCAAGGTGGTGCGTGTAACCAACCCATGTGCATGTGATTAAGATCCTGTATGCAAGGGCCAATGTGTATGTGGCCTATGACCAATGGGTTGGCAATGACTCATCATAACTCACCAATGACCCACAGGTGTGAACCAAGAGGCCTAATAGATCATAGCAAAAACAACTTCCAAATACACCTTCCATACATGTCAGCGGGCCACACGTCACATCTGTCACATTTGTCACCTACAAAACTTCGAGATTCGCACCATGGCCCGAGCTATGTCATGAGCAGAAAGCCATGTCCAGTCCCCTGCCTGAAGTGGTAGGAGATTCCCATCTTGGGGGATAAAAGATGGAAGCCATCTAGATCCTCCGTCGGACACATGGAGATGGCTTCACCACCTCTCCCAGTGGAAAATATAGCAGAATCATTGATTTCATCGACAGAAATGAGTAATTCTTGAGCCCCAAACCCCAAAAAAAAAAACAGCTGGAGGATGATTGAAATCGTCCATCACAAGAATCAGGAATCGCCCTGATTGGTTGTTCAGGCATCCCACAAGTCTCTAAAAACATCAAGGAGCAGAAACATCTCCCAGGTCCAATGGAACAGCACAAAAATGATCTGATCACTCCAGGATCCACAAATATCCACAAATCATGATCGTCTATCATATGGTTGGCAAACTCAATTCGTAGCTCCGACTGGCTCCCCATTTGTACAGATCATTTCATATGGGGACCCATAGCTCCGAATCCCTCCCTCTTCAACCACCGGATAGATACACTCCTGTAATCAAACGTGGCGTACCCGAGAAACCCCCGTTTAGTTCGATGATTTTCTCAGCTATAAACCTCCATGGGTAGGGGATGTTCAATTGCCACGTTTGATTACCAGAGTGTAAATCACTTGGGGAAAAAAGTGAAGAAAAAAAACATAATATTCCCATTTTCATGATATCCATTTACATCACCATCCCACAAATCCTATTAATACTTCCATTTCATCACCCAATTGGGGATTGTATATCCCATTGTATCCCAAGGTTAGTCCATTTATATCTGGATTAAGATGGACTAATCACACTTACCAACCACTTACCAACTGGGATGATCCTCAAAGTAGGCTATATCAACTGGGATGATCCCATTCCAATTGGGAAGAATAATCCTACTAATAATTCCATGTTGGTCGCTTAAATCACCATTTTTGCTGCTTAAATCACCATTTTTGCTGCTTAAATCCATCATTTTTGCTGCTTAAATCACCATTTTTGCTGCTTAAATCACCATTTTTGTCGCTCAAATCATCATTTTTGCTGCTTAAATCACCATTTTTGTTGGTTCAATCCCACTACTCCCAGCAATCCAGGCGGGTCCGCCTGTCGGAAGTGTTTCCCGTTGGGATCCTCACAGAGCCGCAATGAGATCTGCATGTTGTCCATGCGGTGCCTCGCGAGGCCGTGTTCGAAACGACCGTCGAAACCAGGAACCGGCTGGAGCGGCTGGAGATTTTTCAGAGTGATTTCATGATTTTCATGGGATTTTCGTGGGATTTTCGTTGGACTGGGATGTTATGGTGACTTCATAGGATTTACTGGGATGTTCTTTGGATCTACTGGGGTTTAATGCTGATTTAAGGGATGACAAGAGAAGATAACCATCCCCGATAGAGGTTTATGAAATTGAGTATTCCCCCATCTCAAATGATGTAAAATGACCCCCAAATGGTTGGTTAATGGGATGGTTTATGGCATTGGGCTTACCACATTACATTAGTAGTATAGTCAAACATATTCCCAGTAGATGCTTAATGATTAACCCAAAGATTAATGATTGATGGTTGATAATTGATGAGTAATGATATTCCCAGTAAATGCCCCATTTTGGTGGATAAATGATTAGCCTCTGGTAATTTGTTACAGTTGCCCGTGGAAAATCACCATATTTAACGGGTAAATCATTTAGTTTCACAGGCAATTCTCCTTGGCTAAGTTAAATAACAGGAGACCAAAGGAGAATTTCCAGTATGAACCAGTATTCAGATGTATTCAGCATATCCATTATCAAGCATGGTTTTGCCCTATTATTCTCCCATAATTGGCCCACCCAATTAGAACATGATCAACATCGACTCAGCTGATCTTTTCTTCCCGACCTGCCTGGAGCTGGTTCCAGTCCAGACTTCGCTGAAACATCCCGTTGCATCCCAGGGTTTGTAAAGCAATAGGATCCACCATCGTCAAATCTACCATTTTATGGGTCCGATTCCAAGCATCAAATTATGTGGCAGATTTTTACATTGCTTTACGACCACACTAGCCATAGAATGTCTTGAAAATATCGTGGAAGAATGTGGGATAGACTATTCACCAGTTACTAAGCATTTCAATTTCCGAAGCTGTTCGAAGGCTTCCGGTTGCAAAAAATAGGAAAAGATGCTATGCAAACTTAAACGTCACCAAATCCATTGATCACTTGATATACTCCCTAATTTGTATCAATATCTATATACATGTATATATACTGTATTTATATGTACCCTGCGTTTGGTGCTGAATTGTCCCCATGTTTAGTTCCAACCGCAGGCCTTCCACCAAAACCCCCGCCTCCAGCTGTCTGCCACGTGGCCACAACAGAAGCAGCGGCCTGGGCCATCGCGCTTCCGGCTCTGGGCGGTGAACCTCACGGAGCTCGGTGGTCCGCTTTTTGGTGATGTCTCTAATATCCCATGGTCATCCAACTAATGACGATCAGTGGTGACTACTAGTGATTAATGGTGATTAATAGTGATTAATAGTGATTAATGGTAATAACCGGTGCTTCTTCAACTAATATCAATGGCTAAACTCACTATGGTCCTATGGTCAAACATGGCTGGGACTAAATCAGTACAGCTGGGAAAATCATCCAAGTAAATGGTGGATTTTCCAGCACGCCATGATTGATTGCCGCAGGCTACTAGGTGGTGCCACACTTTAGAATTGCAGTAGAAGGTTTATAAAGCTGACATAACTTGCAAGATGACAACATGACTGGTGGAGTCAAGGTAGATATATCGAAATAGTTGATGGGGGTAGTAAACCAGCAGGTAACTGGAATGGGAATCACCTTGTAGGTATTACGGGGGGTAGACGTACAAAGATAGGGAAATTGAAGCAACAATTTAGATAGCAGGTTGAACTTTTACCACTTTAAATGTGGTTCGAATGCGAAGAAGATATTTGGGGGGCGGGGGCACCGTTCCAATAATCTGGAAAATCCACAAGTCATGGGGATTCAATTAACACAAAACCAGGATTTTAGCAACAAAACTTAGGTGTTTTAGGCTCGCATTGCAGGGCAAAAGTGGACAACCCAAAAGCCAGTGAAAATGTCACCTTCGCAAGGCAAGCCGCCACCACGGCTTGGCGGCTTGGTAAAGTTCAGGATCAACGAAACTGATGAAAAACCTGTGCGTTTACCCCCCAAACAATAGGGATTTCCTCTGATTTTCCTGAATCAATTCTGGGAAAAGTAGAAAGGAATGAGTTCCGCACCAGTTCGAAGCAGCTTGCCCTCTTTGGAAATCTCTTTATATAAAGGAAACCAGCCAGATTTTTGGGGTCCCAAATCTGTTTCGAAACTGTGGTTAAACTAAACATGGCCAAGACCCGCAGGTTCTTTTGATCAATATTAATCGAAATATGTCGAAACATCGTGCCTGACGGAAAAGAATAGTCCTCGCAACCTGTCAAGAACTTTAGACACTCAATCTTCAGAGTGGTGACATGTTGAAGGTGTGCTGGTTCCATCACAGCTGCACCAAGCAGCTCCCTGTCTGTCTCGAGAAAGACACTGTTGTAGCTTTCGCCCTGCGGCCGCAGATGGGATATGATAGGGGATGTTGCGAAACAATCATTGGATTGTTTGACTGGAAATCTGGTTTCCTGTAAATTTTCCCTTCGACCGATCCATTGGACAAATCCTCAAGAAGGATCCGTGGAAAATGATGGTTGCAGGGCGCAATTCATTGCATGATCTCAGTCTCATGGTCTCAAAACATTCTGGTTGTGACGACCATCCCCTACTGGAACTACCACAAACAAATTCACCAATTTTCGGATTCTTTTCACCTTCACTGCACATCTGGCCCGCCATTGAGCCCGCCTCCCAGTAGAGGATGTGGTATTTCACGTCCTCCTCTCCGCACAGCTGCTCCATTCAGCGCTCAAGATGGCTCCGGTTAAACCAAGCTGCAGTTCTTTGCTGCAGTGACGCAGCTAAAAAATGCTGAAAATCTGAGCCATCTTTTTCATATAGATTTCCGGCCCAATTGTTTCTTTTTACTCACCTGAAATAAGATGAAAAATTGTGATTTTGGGGTGACTCCTCGTAGTGACCATCATTTTATAGTGCCATCATGGTGAGGTCGTGATGATCAGCCAGGTGTTTGGAAGGAATTTTCTTGCCATCTTGGCTTGGGCATCGCTTCTCATGGTGCCCTTTCCTGGTCTGTTCTCAAGTCCCTTGGAGCCAAAAAAGACAAGAACCGTGGTGATGTGTTTTGGTGCCCTAGAATTAGAAGATCATCTGGGAACAAATTGAGATAGGGCCCAAACAGGAGCCTCACAACCATGGGCTTCTCATGAAGATCAACGACAAGTTCATGGTCACCTTCAAGAATTGGCGAATGGATCCAAAGTTCTCAAGTTGGGGGCATCTTCGCACGCTGTGGAAATTCCACTTTCTAGGTGGCAATGTGAATGGCCCAAAAGAACTGCCAGAAGTTTGTGCCCCAGAAGTCAAGAGCCAAAAAAATCCATCCAAAATGATCCAGTCAGTTCAGTAAAGTGATTGCAGTGGAACATGAAACCTGGATGAATTCGCACAGATTTAGGGGTCAGCGATTTTGGGACATTTTCCCGCGCAACAAGATGTGAGGTTTCAGCGGAACTTCAGCTCAATCACCAACCCAACCCCCACACCTTTCCGACCAGCTTGACCCCTTTGAGGGCGTTCAAGTACCTCCCAGCTGCCAAATCACAGCAGCTTCAGGGAATTGTCATCCCACCTGATTGCATCTCCATGAATCGAAGATATTCAAAGGTCAGGATTCTCAGATATAACTGGAAATCATCGAGCATCCGAAATCTATACCCAAAAAAACATTATAACAATACACAATAACAATAACCTAAAAAAAAGAAGATGGAAAAGTGAGTTCCCACTACCGCTCTTTGAGTAGGATTGCACCCAATTCTATCACGTAGGGGGACATCCAGTAGACTCTCAGCATGACCTAGGAATCGACCCCCCGGCACGTCCAAATGAAGATGATGGTCGGATCGCCACCAGATCCTGCGGACAGGAAGGGTATCCAAAGGCTGCGCCTAGATCACCGAAACATATGAAAAGCTCAACCACGAGCTCAGCTCATCTCATTTTCGCCCACTGTACATTGGGTTTTGTGACCTTTCACTGCTCCTTTGTTCAGGACCTCCATCCCATTTTCCACAGATGGAGTCGCAACTGCCCATGATTGCAGGCATCTACGAACTCACTGGAATTCTAGACCCCATTCATGATATTGATATCTGATGTTTGATTCAAACCTCCCTTCTCCGCACTAGTCTTGGTTGATTAGAAAAAGTCAAAATCAGATCCCTTAACAAGTACTGTCTAGATGGATGATCCCTATCCCATCCATAGGTAACAGAGCAGCTTTCGGTCCTGGCGCTTTGTGTCGCTTCAGGGTCAGCAGCTCGTACCTTGGCAGAGCCCCTCTTCAGTTCTCAGAACACTGGCAGGTTTACGGTTTACATCTGGTGATCTGAATTTGATGGGTATATCTGTGGCCCCATGGCCCATTTCCCAGGTCACGTGGTGACGCTGTAGGAGTCGATCTGGATGGCATTGAAGGTGGTGAGCACCAGCAGCACTACCTCGCTAGCGTCATGGGGCGGTTCTGCGGAGATCCGGGATTGAAAATGGGAACAGCCAGGCAGCAGCCAATCATCAACCAAGGGTTGAAAATGAACATATTAACTTGAATGTTAGCCAGTTAACTTGGTGAATTGGATGTGTGCTTGTTGATCCGATGTTGACCAATCAAGGGATATCATGGGTGGTTTGGGCTGGTGGCAGCCGGGATCAACATCTAGGAAGCTCTCAAAAAAATCAAGAAAGCCCATGCCATGTCTCAAAACCAAATGGGGGATTGAAATGGATTTAAACAGCAGGACTTGGGGTTTTGGCATGTTTTGGCTACAAAAATGGAGAATAGGAGAGTTCTTGATCCATTGTGGTTTGGCTTTACTGGTGGCATCCACCCCTATGGCTTGCATCTTTCCCCAACATGCGAAGGGTGGAAACTCTGCATGTTGTGTATCGAACCCATCAAACAATATAAGCAGAACATACCCCAAGAACCCGCAATGATTACGGAACACCTCCAAGTTTGAATTCTTCACACATATTCCAGTCTATCTCACCAAACAATCATGAAAGATATGCCAAGTTTCTCCAATTGCCTCTCTGACCTTGCCTTTTCCGGAAGTCCGGTGTCACCAAGGGGCCACGATGATGTAGGAGAAGAGGATGATCGGAGCCACCTGGATGCATCCACGTCTTTTGGTTTGGCCCACGGTGGGAGTTCAGCTGCGTTGGCAGATCACCAAGGCCCCGGACCAAGCTATTGTTCTTGTCCTCATGGCCGCGGACCACTGAGATTGGCTGGTTTGACCATAGTGGATTATATTATATATATATATATGTCTGTGTGTGTGTATATAGAGAGAGAGAGAGAAAGAAAGAAAGAAAGAGAGGAAGAGAGAGCTTGATGACAAATAGTCTAGAAAAGCCATGTGCTACGACTCTAGTAGGATGTTACTTTCTATCATTCCAGGGGGTGCTATATGTTTCGACATGTTCACTTGCATCCAACTATATAGATGGTTTCATCTTTTATCATGGAACCGACCGATTGGTTCAAGTCAAGGGGTGCGAAAATTTGGTCTGCCAAAAAAAACTGAAGAAGTTGCAGCTATTCTGAACCCCATCTCAAACCTGGCTGCCACCCTTGGGCTTCACCAGAAACTCCAACTGTATCCCCATGTTTTCTTGACTTTCTTAAGCACTCCAACTGTATCCCCATGTTTGATCACAGAATCATTTCCTAGTCACCCTCCCCTTCCCATCCAGGCCCCTGCCCCAGCCCCCCCTGGGCCCCCAGGCAATGACAGGACCCAAATCCACCCCTCCAGCAGGCGCTGTGGCCACAGCCACCTCAGGATATCCCCGGCAGTCTTGGTTCCTGATCAAGAGGGCACAAGCAATAGACCTAGGACGCAAACATGCGCAGAATATTAGGAAAAAAACTTATTTGGTTCGATGATTTTCCTGCTATAAACCTCTATCAAAAGGGAACTTTCCTTTGCCGCGTTTGATTGCCGGACGGTGTGGAAATTTGGGATGTTGCCAAGCAAAGGTGGCACAATGAATGGAAGTATCCAGGATGGAAACTACGAAAGTTTGAGATATCTTGGGATGCTGGATGTGGCACCTAGGAGAGGTGACCATCAGATACCTCTTGAAATCCAGATATTGGCTCCAAAAGTAATCTCGGTTGGTGGTTGAGCCACCCATCCCCAAAATTTAAATCATCCCCAGGAAAGATGGGAAGGAAAAGATGGGAAAACATAAACAAAGTACCAGCTACGAACTCCGATAATTGCCAGTTACTTTTTTATTCCCGTGATTCTTGGCCAAATTCCCATGATTTGCACAGCACCAATTTTCCGGAATTCTCACTGGCCGGGAATCCCTGCGAAAGTGCTCCAAATGCTGTTGTAGATCCCGGCCTGCATAAGGTGACCAAACCCCGCAACAATGAACAGCAGATTTGAGCCGTTTTCAGTAGGAAGCCATCTGTGATCTGGGATGATCTGGGAAGCTTGGGTGCATCCAAGTTCAAACAGCAACCGCTGTTTAATGATTCGCCATGTCCTACCTGAATGCAACCCCTCAAAAAGCAACAGCAGGGAGATGGATAGTTCATCCAAACAAGCAAGCAGAAATGTATCCCCTCTGGTAATCAAACGTGGCAATTGGAAATCCCCCATAAATGGAGGTTTTAATGGGAAAATCCCCTATAAATGGTGGATTTTCCATTGCCACATTTGATTACCGGAGGGTAGAAATATGGATATCTGATATACCTAAACCGTCAGTTCCTACCAAGCACCCCATACCACAGTGGATCTGCCCAGATCCCCAGAGGATCTGCCCAGATCCGCAGATATTGGAGGGGCCTCCGTGCCGAAGCCAATGTAGATGGCGACCTGAGGGGAGGGAACAAGAGACGACAGCAACCATCACAAAATGCCAAAGGTCACAAAAAACACTTCATTCCCACCCCCAACTTGAGACACTAAGAAAACTGCGGAAAAAACTGCCTCTTGAGACAAACGACTCTAAAGTAAAAGATTGAAACACATTGCAAACGTTGTAAAATGCTGTAAACAGGTGCAACACATTGAAAGCCATATGACATTGCAAAATGTCATGTCACCAACGTGCCCTATAGAACTTGCACGGCTGAGACCCCCCACGGCAAAGCCGAAAAGGCTAACGGACAGCAGGGCGGAGTACTTGATCAAGGCCTCACAAGGCGGTGCTGTGAGGGTATCACGTGGGTAAACCTGGGAGACCCATACACCAATAGCAACTACATGGGAATTTCAAAAAACTACAGTACTATATGATATGTTTTCTGGCTGCTTAGAATCTGAAGAGTCTTTCAACGTGACTTGTGTTGGCCCTTGATCGCTCAATCATCCCCGACTTGAACGAGGCTGCGGCGATGAAGCATCGCTCAAAGACCCGCACGAACGGTAGAAACCTGAGCATCGAAATTGATTGGGAAAGGGAACGGGCAACACGGGGATTTCAAGGATTTTACAGGGTCGGGACTCGGGACTGCGTCACATAGCACGATAGACCGAGAATGTCAACTTGAAAATGACCACTAATGCGATAGGCACCAAACTAAACCATCCCCAACAATAGATAAACCATAAATGGATGGGTTTTAGCCAGCCAACAATGGCCGGTTGATGCCGCTGGGTTTACCACATCCGTTGCCGCATTTCAGGCTGCCAGTCCACCCCCTCCCAGGACTTCCGGACGTCCGCGACAGCGTGAGGTACTTCATCACCCGTAGCCAGGTGATCTCGGGGCGCGTCTCTGGATTAGATCCCCATGTCCCATACCTCCCAAGTTTCTTGGTACAGGGTTGCTCCCAACAAATACCGGATACAGGGGTAAAATGGGTAGAGTTGGCCCCTCTTGTGGCTATCATTCACCTTGGAGCAACCCTCTGCATCACCATGCATATTATCCCCAAAGTCGTCCTAGAAAACTGTTGATTTTGACACCCCAACTATCCCCCAATTCTGTTCATCGTAGTGCCTAAGCGGTCAAACCCAGGAGTCGCAGCTCTGAGGCACTGAGGCATGGACCAGGCCCAGCAGCGCCTGCAAACCCATCACCAGTTCCATGTTGGGAACCTCGGACCATGACAGGTGGATTTCACCCACCAAAATGGTGAGATATGGTTTGCGGAATTCAAGGATTTACCAGTAAGCCGCAAAAATGATGGGAGTTTGGGAGCAAGCATGAGAACATAAGACTTGTGATTTGACAAATAAATTTGCGCATTTGCGCAACAAACAGTGAGAGTGAAGCGACAAATGACGGGAACATACACAGGGACCATACACATCGATCGTGCAAGGTGTAGCATAGACAGAACTCCGCCCCAAAGCATTTGAAACCATGGTGCCATCGTGACTGGGGTTTGTTGAGGGGTACCCCGGCGCCGCAACAAGCCTTTGCAACCAGCAGATTCTGAGCTCCCGAGCCAAGAATCCTACAGGGTAGAACATCTCCTGAGGTTCCCAGAATCTGCTTTCTGGTTGAGACACCTCCCTGAGAAATATAGGACGCTCATTTTGAGATCATCGTCCCAACATTGCGAAATGGAAGAAAAGCAACAAAATATGCAAAACCAACGGCCATATACAAGCACCCTGCAGCAAATCAACTCTTTAGCTAGTTTGATGAATCTAGACGTGTTTGTACACAGCATCTCCATCTAAATGGCACGAGATTATATACGTTGCAAAACATGCTTTTGCTCTTCCTATGTCCTATACCAGTTCTGGCCAAGCTGCTGGGTCGCTGATGGCTTCCGGAGTGAGGTTCGGCAGGGTGTCCTCAAGAGCATCGGCTACGGCTCCGAAACTGCGGCACCTTTCCGGGCCCTGAACTACCGGGCTTTGGTGGGTCAATCACGCTGGTGGTTTTGATGAGGAAAAAACACGCTCAAGAATGGAAGAAAGGAGCCAAGAAAGATTCTAGAACTCCCAAAACCTCCAGCAACAGCAGCTTCCCATCAAGTGCTACAAAACATTCGACATATGGCAACCTGAAATCTCCAACAGATCGGTGCGTCGTTTGCACCCTAGTATCTCGCAAATATGCACACACACTCACATACATATCATATATGCATACAATTACTACGGTGTTAAGCTTGGGATTTGATTTGTACATACTGTAACAGCACCTTCCGCCTGATTAAGGCACCCCCCTAAAAGGTGGACCACCCCAAAAAAGTCAGTGGCTGACACCCCATTTTCCGATGCTGAGGACCCCAACCGCTACTTGAAAGATCTGAATTTTCAGCAGCAACATCCAGGCGCACACCTGCGTGGGGCCACTGACACTGACACCTGCGTTCTGCTGCTGAAATGGGGCCCTCAACCCTGACATCCAAGGTCAAGGTCAACACCGGAGGCAGAAGGTATTAACGAAGATGTACACTGGTTAATGGGAGGTTCCCTTTGGAGAGCCATGTGTTACTTTTTCCATCTTTTTTCCGGGAAATCAACGAGGCTGCACTAAACCAAGGATCACATTGAATACATACACAGGAGAACGTAATGTAACGGTGGAGACTCTTTGACTTTGAGATCACCAAGACTTCGACCCGCGACGTTACTTTTCTCCGAGCATTAAACTAAACCACCTCAGCCACCACCGGCCCCGCGTTTCAGGACCGGGGGCAGCGTGAGCCTTTGTACAGGTGCCACCGCACCGCTGGTGCCAACCGTTCGAAGTACTGTCATCGCGTCGATGCATTTGCACAGACAAACCGAAACATGCATGGTGTTTCATGGTATCCCTATTCCTTCCATATGTATATAGACCATGGAAGGTATGCATCCCACTAGCTAAAGTTCACCCTCCACATTCACATCCCTAACTCTTTTTGCATGTTGAAACCCTCCGCACTGAGCAGCCACCACCCAAGCTCCAGCGCCCCAACTCCCAAGCGACTTCAGGCCGCTTCGGAGACCGAGGGGTCCGTCTCAGTGGGTTCACTGGCTTTCTCAGCCGCATAGAACGTGCAGCGACCTGGGAACGCCGGCGTTGGATCGCCAGCTCCATGGGGAGTCTTCAGCATCCTTCAACTGAAAGGCCAACAAGTAATATCAGATGGCAGCGAAAACTAGATCGGGCGATATGCACAACTTTTGATCATTTTCCCATCTGTTCCTTTTGTTGCTCATCTCTTCGCTTGATTGTCATAAACTGCCTGACTATTCTATCTTTGCATCGTTGGTAGCTGCCAAGACACCGTCCCGGTCGGCCGCCGCACTGACGTCGATGAAAAAGTCCTTGACAGAGACGTCAGCATGCCATTGGAACTCATTACGGCACCTCTTAACGCCAGCCAAAGACACCCTGCTAAATTCAAGACGAAACCCCAGATGAACCATAGTTCAAGTTCGGAAAATGAGTTTGCTTATATAAAACCCCATGAAATTGGGGGTTCCATGTGAAATTTGAAACGGCGTTATGACTAATTATAGAAACATACATCCCAGTCACCCAGCATTTTGAAAGGATGATCCCCTCCCCGCCACCAGCCAAGGCTTAACGCCAGGTCTCCATCATCTTGTCCAACTTCATCTCGTGTTTTCGCAGGCCGCCATAGCACCACTGCAGCAGAAACGTGCCACCTGCAGCTCTGTCGGTGAACCAGGGGGCATCCATAAAAGTTGTCCGGCTTTGGGAATGGGGTGAGGATGGGTTGAGTGACAAGCTACATTTATCCTGGGAATATATTATGGGACTATGCGGAAAACCCAATACGTGTCAAGCATTTGCACACCTCAGTGAATCCGCCCAGCTTTTTCTTGCAGCACTTTAACCCCCTGACCACCACTTCTGTTGCGCCAGCCCCGCCTGGTCTCAGGAGCTTCTGCGCCAGCCGCAGGTCATGGGTTTCCATCGGCCGCTGGCCCATGTCGCTGATGACTGCATCCTAAGGGCAGCCAGGTGCAGGCGGCGAATGTTGCAACTACTGCTACAGCATCTTCTGGGGACATTCCCCTGTATATTTATAGTATAGTACAGTACAGTGCACTATATCAATATCCATTTCGAAAAGCATCTGGCTAAGTCCGGGAACATCCACCTTAAGCTATGCTTTCTGCTCAGACGGTGCAATTTCTTCATTAGGAACGGGGACGCATAGATATGACCAGGGCACATTTTCGCCGTGATCACTACGATTGTGCATTTCTGTCAGGGCTGGTCATGGGTTGTCATGAGCTCAGAGCTCACCTACCCCAACAGCACCACGATAGCCAAGCTTCAAATTTAGCCCCGGACTTCAGCAATTGCTTCATTCCAGTGCTTGCATCGGACAGCATTACATCACCTGCACATTGCGAGCAGCAAAAGATCCTGGATGTTTGATGGGGATTAGGATGCTTGGATGTATGATGGACGTGCGGACATGTATATGCGTTGTTTATTGGAGATGGGGATGGCATAGGATGAAATTGTTTTCTAAACCCTCAACACTAACTCAATCAAATGCCATTTCTCAACAGTTGCGGCTTGAGGATATCTCAAAAAAAAAAAAACAAAAACTTCATCCATAGAACTCTCTCAACTCAGGCATCCCGCAGCTCCCCAATCTGCTCATCCCACCTTCGAAACCGAAGAAGTCCCGGGCAGCAGCCACCACCGTGGGATTACTCTCCACAGTGAGGATCGTGGAGCCGGGACATTGGTTGTAGAGGTAGCTCTGGTAATAGCCACCTGGCAGGGGCTGGGCCATGGAAGAATAATATGAAAACAAACTTATATATGAAAATAGCTTCAGATATATATATATATATATATGTTTGGCCTAGTTTTGGGCCACTGGTGGGTTGAGAGATCAACTATAACTTTTATAGTGATGTAGCCCCTTACGCACCTTACCACTTGTAATAACCATTGGTCTGAAGGGGTCCCGACTTCCAAAGCTGCGCTGCGCTGCCTCCCAGGCCCAGGAATAGGATACGCTGGGGCGCCAGCCGACCTAGTATCGAAGGTCAAGAAATTCGCTGAATAGAATCAGCCAGAAAAGGGATGAATCTGATGTTTTGCAATCCCAATCTTCCATGAGACATCATTTCAAACAAGACACAAGACAGAAGGCTGATGACGTGAACCCTCCAAAGCAGGCTTTGTCTAAAACTAGCGCTGATATATCAGGGTCATGGTCACCACTATTCGAAATGTGGTACTTACTGTACTCAAACTCAAACTGTTCAATTGCAGTTAAATGGTGGTACTGTGATGCCTCAACATCTTTTCTCATCCCAGTGGCAAGTTTCCAACCACGGCAGCCATTGCACTGGCCAGTCCGTCTTGTCGATATTGGGCGCCTGCAGGAGGGGCCGATTGTGTTTTCAGGACCAAATGCTGAGATGCATTCCTCGATGCCGACTTCTAAAGAAGCCATCCAACTTCCACCCCAAGAAATCAGCAACTCAAATGCTCTCAAAAAATATAAGTCGAATCTTCTTCCTAGACCTTGGAAAAGACCACCCAACTGCCATCCCCATCCATCCATAACAATCCTCCCCTCTAGTTCGACAAAGGTGCCAAAACACATCAAACCCTGCCATCCCACCAAGTGCAGCTCACCTGACATCGAAACTTCTCCTGCACCACAGGGTCCTCACAGCTCAACGTCTCGGGCGCCTTGGACCAGGGCCAGCGCAGCAGGTGCGGCTTGCTGCCAGTGCCTTAAGGGCCGCGGCCAAGGGCTGGCGGGGCAGGGAGCTCCAAAGGCGCCAGGAACACAAGAAACCCAAATCCATGTAAATGGACAAATTGGGACCGTCGAATTACTTATCTACTCAAAAAAGTCGGTTTCGTATGGCAATCTCCGTGCTTTCAGGTGCCTTCAGACTAAATGTTTGGTGAGGTCACCTCCAAAAGTGGTCCATAGGAAAAGGATGAAGTCAACAGTCCAGGTGTCGCATCCTTGACCGCGATGCAGTTTTATCCAGATCCCTTCAACGTAGGCTGCCAAGACACACGCCACGGATGCCTCAATATAGCCTTGAGCACAAGATGATGCACTCAGGGATGAAGGGTCGTCTCTTCTATGCGGTCCAAGAATTCATTGAACAGTATGCGAGAGTACTGCACCAAAATAAGCCCAAAGAATATCCCCAACAGCAACAACAAAAGTGAAGAGTCATCAAATGCTTTTCGCAATTTAAACATTGGGAAAAGCATTCTCCGAAA
>BGPT01001991.1:94622-114497 GCA_003297045.1 Symbiodinium sp. clade C Y103 | reverse complement strand
TGTAAGAGTTGTGTGTGACAATGTTGTATGTGTGAGAATTGTGTGTGACAATGTTGTGTGTGTGAGTTGTGTGTGTGACAATGTTGTGTGTGTGAGAGTTGTGTGTGACAATGTTGTGTGTGTGTAAGAGTTGTGTGTGACAATGTTGTATGTGTGAGAATTGTGTGTGACAATGTTGTGTGTGTGAGTTGTGTGTGTGACAATGTTGTGTGTGTGTGAGAGTTGTGTGTGACAATGTTGTGTGTGTGAGTGTGTGCGGGAGGAGACGCGGGAGGAGGAGGAGGAGGAGGCGGCGGGAGGTGCAAAGCAAAAAACAAGAACCCCACACAAAGTTGTGGGGAATTAAAACCAAAAAACAATTAGATAAGAGAACTAAATAAGAGATTGAGGAAGGGCCCCTGCACTGAAAGTTCCCCCCTCCTTCGTTTTCTGGAAGGTGTCATATGCAGCAGTTACCTCGCAGGGACAGAAAGTTTGCGATATCTGGAGGTTGCGTTAAAGTTTGAGTAGTTCAAAGCGTTCAAAGCATTCAAAGCTTTTTAGGGTGGCTCAGGATCTCAAACTCCAAGTGTGCACAACCTCTGAGCTCTTCGCAGCTGACATTTCGCCGACCTCGTTCAAAAAGCTGGGATCCGCTGGGACTGGGAAGTTGCGTTCCTTCCTGTTCTCCTTGATCCCCCTCTCACACATGTGTGTGTGTGCACAAATTGGACAGCCTAAATGGGTCACTGCAGGTAGGTAGGGTCCGGACACGGTGCACGCTCATGCCTCCGCCCTGAAACAAATGTGATAAGATTGAAGCGGTCCGAAACAGATCTTTCATTCTAAGTGCCACAGATGCTTTATCGCTCATCATCCATTGAAGTTTGTTTCTGTGTGTCTGGCATACATGAATGGAGTTGATGGACTTGTACTGCTGCTCCAAATCTTAGCTGGGATAGGTGGCACCGTCGCTATTGACGGAGTCAAAGGCTCCTTCAGGGAATCATGTGCATTTTCTGGCTAAACAGCACTGAGACATAGTTTCTTGATGAAATAACTACGCTCTACAGTACTCTACTGTTCTACAAGGTCGGGCGGTTCTATTGCAAATGCAGTGTAACGCAAGCACAGCATGGCCTTTAACGCTGAAGTTGTGGGTGCGGCTTCTGGTTCAGGCCTGAGTTTGCATCATGGCTTCTATCCAAACAACATATATAATATATACAGTATAATATGTATATGGGGGTTGTTCTAAATTCTTGTGCCCGAAAGCGGCTCTTGGGCCGGCCTTGGGCAAACCTTGGGCGACCACAGTCCCGTTTGAGTTTGTTGCTGTGCATGTTTTCGTGTCTCGTTTATGTGCTCATTTCCGTGGGATTTCCTAGTGTGTATAATGATAAATATTAGCCTGCGAGTCCGCGTATCTTCTTATCAGAAAATATGATTTCCTTTTTGTACCATGTTCACAGTGTATATCCATGTGCATGTTTGCGTTTTTGACAGGGTGGCATGGACTACGGGGTCAACTTTTGATCTGAAGCTTGCGCGTTTCTTGCGCGAAGCTTGCGCGGATTTGGGCTGATTTTTCTTTTTGGCAGGATTGTTGATTATTGTTGATTTAGATTCTTGTTTGCGTTTGGGGACTTGAGCAGGAGCTGCATCATACTGCCAGTTTTATATTCAGGTGCAGAATTCCCACGCATACGAAAGCATGTTGAAGAAACAACATGACATACCAGACATACCACTATACAATTTCCCTTGCGCAAAACCTTGGGCCGGCCTTGCGCAAAACTTGCGCGATGCAGGTTTTATGCCACCCAAAAGTTCTCAACAAACCTTCTTACTAAACTTTAAGAGGATGCTTTTAGAACGACCCCCATATATATATATATATATATCATGTATATAGCTATATATCATGTGTATGTATATATATATATATCATGTATAAATATAGTTATATATCATGTATATATAGTTATATATATATATATGTATACAAATGCAGCTAAGAAGGCGGGGAGTATTTTAGTTCGGAAAGCTTGGAAAATGACATCAAGGAAAAGATGTGGATAAATTTATGATAAGTTCTGCCATGCAGCAACGGTCAATAGTGTGAAAAAAAGATTGTTTTAAAGCCTTTCTGCTCCAGCACTAGTACTTGACAGTTTTGAAGATGTTTGTAAGTGCCTCGATCAATTTGAGCTCGTTGTATTTTGAGAGACGGGGCATGCGAAGGTTTGCTCTTTGGGACTTTGGTGCTGTCTTCTGAAAGTGTCTGGATTCCAGTAAGAATTAGAAAGGCTGTTTGAGGTGTGCTAAATCTGAGTAGAGGGAACTGGCACAAACTGGAGAGTCTGTACGCAGCACACCCAGCTTAAGGCGCTCGCAGAGTGCGGATACTTCTGAAGCTGGCCACTAAGTCGGGACAATCCCAGTTCCATTGAGCCATGGAGTCTAGATCCTTTGTTCCTCTTTTTTTCCTCCTTCATTCCGCTATTTTTCTTTTGTTGGTTTGCCACTGCCACTAGACCTCTGATTCTAACCTCCCCCTCCTAGCCACTTAGTCCAAAGTCTCACCTTCAATGTCTCCACTTCGGAGTCAATGCGAAGGCTCAGAAGCCTGGGTCCCTGTGGAAATTTTCGGACTTGGATCCTGGCGCAAGCACGTCTTCGCGGTCTTGAGTGAGATGCAAGTACCGTCGACGACGGCGCTTCCCACCTTTGCCAAGCAGACCACAGCAGCACCGCTCACAGACTCTGAATTGAACACTCTAAGACACTCTCACAAAAATCAGGGACAAGCTGGACGTGATTCTATGGAAGCCTGCAGCCTGCCTCTTCCCAAAATGCAAAACGATGAAAAATGATGCACTGCTGTGGGGCCTCGCCCGCAGGTCTTGCTGCAATCTCCCCAATCCTGCATTGGTGTCACTGTCAGCCCGCAGCTTCCCGGGATTTTCAACTCATGTCCTCCCAGCTTGCCCAGGTGCAGTAGAGATTGCCTTAAAATTTTAAAATGATCTTTGACCGTCAAATCAACCTGCCAGCAACAAGCAAAGACTTTAACTGCACGATAGAATGGTGCAAAAAATTGATCAATCCAGAGGCTCTTCTTGCAAACAAGCAACCATTGCACGAGCGTGGGCATTTGTCTACCTGCCAAGCATGGCATACCCTTCAAGCAATACACTACAAACTTGCCAGGTAAAATGAAAAATGCGATAGATGACATGGTGAAAAGTGAGAACATGTGGCATCGGCATACTGTATATACATATATATACATTGTTGCGTTCGGCAACCTGATATGATATGACATTTTATAACCGAAATGATTCAAAGGGTGTGATTTGTGTTCGTGTGTAAAACATCTGTAAATTAGATTAAATTACATGTACAGCATATGTTCAAGTAGTATCAAGCAGCATCGTTTTAGGCATTGCATAGGTGCCCAGCCGGCACTGTAAGCTAACCTTTTTGTGATGCAAAAACAGTGGAGTTGTTCAATGCTATTCTTTTTGCTGTTCGATGTTGTTGCTTTTGCACTTATCAGCATGGCCTCTCTAATGCTCATCTGGTCGCAGGTGCGGCCACCGTTCGACGCATAACCTCGAAAGGCGCAGGCAAGAAAGACCCAAGAAAGACCCAGGAACTATTTCGTACTCATGTTCGCCCTGCTGTTCGCCCTGCTGTTCGCCCTACAAGGTCAACAAGTACCAGGTTGGCCCAACCAGCAACTGGAATGCCTTTATTCACCGTCACAATTTCCAGCGTATGCTGCTTGGACTTGAGATTTTGAGGTCTCTTTAGGTTTGGAGAACCGATCATACCAGAAACCTCACATAGTCCTGCAGTGTAAGCTCTTTCTAGTAGTCAACTCGATATGGACGGTCTCTAGAGTTCTTTCAGATCTCTTGAATCCATAGAGATTTTGACACATGCGCTGCTGTGTGCCCAAGCACTTTCTGCAGCTAAATCTGAAGTGGAAGTCATCTTTAGTTTCACACGCTTTCGACAACTCAAAGGTTTGGAAACACGGCTGGAAAGCAGAAGATCTGATTCATCTGTGCGGAAAATTCAAAGCTTTGGAGGTTGCTTGGGCAACATATCCTGCAATCCAAGTCGACAGGGCCCCAAGATGCACCAACATCATCCAACGTCATCCAAGATCATCCAACATCATCCACTTGGAATCCTTTGTGGGGTGATTTTCATATCTTTGTTTGGCCCAGGGTGATACGCTTGACATGATATATTTACATATTATATATTATATATTAAATATTATTTATTATTTATTATATATATATATTGTATTTTCTATATCAAATATATGTTATACATTATATATTATATCTTATATATTATATATTATATATTATATATTATATATTATATATTATATATTATATACTATGTACTGTATACTATATATTATATATTATATATATATTATATTATATTATATTATATTATATTATATTATATTATATTATATTATATTATATTATATTATATTATATTATATTATATTATATTATATTATATTATATTATATTATATTATATATTATCATATATATATATATTATTATATTTATATTATATTATATACTATATATTATCATATATTCATATATTCTTATTTATATATATATTATATTATATATATTATATATAATATATATTGTATATATTATATATTTAGATATATTTACATATATAATATATTATAATATATGATGTTTTATTTTATTTTATATTATATTATATTGATATTATATTATATTATATTATACTATATTATATTATAGTATTTTATATATATATATATATATTATTTATATTATATTATATTTTATTATATTATATTATATTAGATTATATTATACTATATTATATTATATTATACTATATTATATTATATTATATTATATTATATTATATTATATTATATTATATTATATTATATTATATTATACTATTTTATATTATATTAGATTATATTATATTATATTTTACTATAAAATATCATATTATAATATATTAAATATATTTGCCTGTGTATGTGATTAGCGGAATGAGATTGCCGCTACGAAGGAAAATCACATTCTGCTGATCATGAATGAATTACACTACTGGAAGCAGCACCGCTGTAGCCTATCTGGCAAGTTCTGGCCAGTGCACGCTACCAGTATGGCTGAGATCTTCACGCAAAATGTTGCGGAATCGAGTCCTTTCACCATCGCATTTGTTGCCTAAGTTCACCAAATGCGCTTCTTCCCTACAAATCCTAGATGGACTATGCCCCTTCCCATGATGCTTTCCTAAAACACAGCAGGCGCTCACAGCAAAGGTCTCATCAAGTGTACAGCCCAGAGCCAATCTACTGTGAAACTCAGGGTAGCTAGGCTAGCTGCAAAGGCCCCACTCTTCCCACTGTCCAACTTCGCAATCGATGGGTCCGCTTCCGCCGGTGCAAAGGTGGCGATTCTGAGTTTGGTAAATTCGGCAACAAATACAAAGCACATCAACGCACGATTCATCCGAAAGGAAATGGACGAACCGACCCGAACTGACCGGAAGTGACCTGAACCGGAACTGGCCGGAACCCACCATCTGTTCATAATCTGTATGTGCTCACCAACGTGAACTGAGGCAGCTGCGCATTCGTTGACCTCTGACAGGGCTGCCAAGCAACCCCGGCCACCATGTGAAGCACCTGAGATGCGCGAATCAAAAATGATGCCTTCCTCCAACATGTACTGTTGTACAGTATATAGTGAGTGCCATGATGCAAGAGGCATCTCTCCAATACCACCCAAGCCATCGCTCTTTGCAAAAGGGTTGCTTTGGATGGCTAAGTTTGAGAGAAAAGGTCGAAGAAACATTCGAAGCTATGTTCGCAGGAATTTCACAATTATTTGGGTTGTTTGGAATGCAAGTGCAGCAAGATGTGGGCAGGCCAAAGCATAAAACAAGTTGTCGCAGCAATTCTGCTTGGACTCAAAGAAATCCAAAGCAACGATCATGCAATCGCCTTTCCATTCTTGTCTGGCTGGAATCTCCGGACTCCGGACATGAATATCATAAATCAAGACGAAGTTGCAGTCCTCTGTCTGCTTTCACTTAGACTTCAGATGTATATGGGGTTGTCTAAAAACCCCGATATCATTCAAATGGTGTTTCCACACGTTATCTTTTTTTACTTTTATCGTTTTCCCACGCGCTGGCTTCCTGCCTTGATCAAAGCATTTATATGAGCGAGGAGAAGGAAAAGGAAAAGGAAGAGCAAAGGAAAGGACAGGAAAAAGAATGGACAAAGGAAAGGGAAAGGGAAAAGGAAAGGAACGGGAAAAAACAAGAAAAGGAAAAGGAAGAATAAAGGAAGGAAAAGTAAAGAGGGAAAGGAAAGGAAAGGGAAAAAGAAGAAAAGTAAAGGAAGGAAGTAAAGAGGAAAAGGAAAGGAAGGAAAGGAAAGCAAAGAGGGAAAGGAAAGGAAAGCAAAGAGGGAAAGGAAAGGAAAGCAAAGAGGGAAAGGAAAGGAAAAGGAAAAGAAAATAAGGAACAGGGAAAGAAAAGGAAAAGGAAAGGAAAGGAAGAGGAAAAGGAAAGGAAAAGGAAGGAAAGGAAAAGGAAGGGAAAGGAAAGGAAAAAGGAAAGGAAAGGAAAGGGAGAGGAAAAGGGAAAAATGGACAGTGTCTCACACGGACCATTTTTGATACCAAAAAGTTAGCGTTTCCGCTATCGTTTTGTTATCGTTCGTGAATCCTATGCATGCTCCTCTTTTTCTGGAAATGGCTGCAATCATTCAAAAAGGACTGTAGCGACCACCTACCAGGCATCTTCCTGAGCAGAATCTGACACGCACGCGCTGGTGCGCCAATACAACAATAGGCAATGAAAGGAACAGACTAAAAGCACTAAATAGCTGCAAAACGATAAACATATCAAGAGAATTGGAGTTAAAAGAGTCTGGGCACAGATCATTCACATAACCAACGCTATCGATTTTTTACTTTTATCGTTTTTTCGAATGAAACCTAAGTCTGGCTAATGGGGGATCATGGAATACTAGACGAATAGGCCCGGGGTGTTGTTCCCAAAGCAGCGATTCCACCGAGCTAGTGGTAGGAATGATTAGCAGATTAAATTGCATGTGCAGCGCAGGTCCACGGATAGAGAACCAAAATGGAACAAGCATACAATACATAAGTTAAGTTATGATAAGCATTATCAGCACGCAAAGTCAAGACAGTTGGAAAGATAGATCAAGGAGGACATGACAGGTTGGATCCACTATTGGGTTGAGTTGCAGGAACCAATAGCAGCGGCAGCCCCAATACCAACACCGGCACCGACACCACCACCATTTGTTCAGTACTTCAAAAGACTGAAGAAACGGACCACCTAATCGACAACACACGAAAAGAGGACGTGAACAGGTTTTTTTCCGTGCCTCAATTTGATTCTAAGGACATGGAAAAACTGAGGTTTTGGCGCTGGACCACAACGCGTGTCCGTCTCTGCACTCCACCATCACAATGTGCAGTGCAACTGCCACAATAGATGCAAAAGAAGATGCAAAACTTGTAAAACGACATAAAACAATGAGCGGATTTTGGCACCACCGACGCTTCAGTCGCTTTCTTGCCACTGCCTGCTCCACCGCGTCCACCTCAAGAATCAACTGGGTTTGTTCTATCTTTGTTTCAGGGTGTCTAGTAGTTTTTCTGCAATACCTGCAATATAGACAGCAAAGGATTGTAGCAAACATGATATCGCAGCATTGCACAATCCTGGATACTTTGTTGACACAAACATGTCAGGCAAAACTTGCTCCTTGCAGCCGTAGAGCATGGGTGAAAACTAGTCCAAGGACCCCATGAAATCAACATGAAACACACTAGCAATGGCAACTCAATCACAGCTCGATCACATGTAGGGCCATGGGCGCATCAGCCGTGAACTCCTAGGTCCTAGGTCCTGTCTGTCCATTGTGTAAATGAATTTCCTAACGCAACACACGCAAATGACTGGCCTGCACATCATGATCTATATGAACAAATGTGTAGAACTGTAGGTACTTATGAGTACCTATACGGGCACGAATCACTGAGCACTATCAAATATATTCCAAAAGTGCACGCGCGTAGGAAAATGTATCTGCATGGATATATGCACGTGAGTTCCCATGCATGTCATGTCACATCAGTCTAGTGTATTCTTTCCATACATATGGAGATATATTTATACATATACACAGCTACAGTATAAATATATAAATATGTAACATGTAAATGTATTTATATACACATCACATAAAACTATATCTGTGCATATCACAAAGACATAGATAGATATATATATATATATACATATATATATATACATATATATATACATATATATATACATATATATATACATATATATATATATCATTAACATGTTTATATACATCACATATATATAATATGTGTGTGTAAATCACATGTATATATATATACAACCATATCACGTATATATTTATACGTCATATTTAGGTATATCGTTATATCACATATAATGTAAATTTACATATATATATATATATATATATAACATACATATTTATATATATGTATGTATGTATGTATCTCATGTATATATGTATCTATACCAATAGTACCGCACAAGGCGGCGGCGGAAGTTTCAAAGATAGGAAACCTATAGGAGAGGTTGGTTGCTATGAATGATGGATGGCAGAGCAAATCCACTGATGGACGGACAAGTGGTTGGAGGTAGCGCAGTGTAGTTGTAATGTAGCCTAGTTATGGTTGTAGTTGTAATTATAGCTGTAATGTAGTTGTAGTTGTAGTTGTAGTGGTAGTTGTAGTGCAGTGCAGTGAAATGTAGTTGTAATGGCTGTAGCTGTCATGTAGCTGAAATTGAAGTTGTAGTTATTGTAGCTGTGGTTGTTGTAGTTGTAGTTGTGGTAATTGTAGTGGTTGTTGTCGTTGTAGTTGTGGTTGTAGTTGTGTTTGTAGTTATTGTAGCGCAATGCAGCGTAGTGTAGTTGTAGTGGTTCTTGTGGTTGTAGTTGTTGTAGTTGTTGTAGTTATAGCTGTAGTTGCTGTAGGTGTTGTAGGTTTGTAGTTGTAGTTGTAGCTGTGGCTGTCATGTAATTGAAGTTGTAATTGTAGCTGTTGTAATTGCAGTTGTAGTGGTTGTAGTGGTTGTAAGTGTAGTGGTAGCTGTAGTTGTAGTTGTAGTTCTGTGCGGTGTAGCGTCATGTAGTGTAGTTGTGGTTGTTGTGGTTGTTGTAGTTGTTGTAGTAGTTGTAGTTGTTGTAGTAGTTGTAGCTGTAGTTGTAGTAGTTGTAGTAGTTGTAGTTGTAGTTGTAGTTGTAGTTGTAGTTGTAGTAGTAGTAGTAGTAGTAGTTGTTGTTGTTGTTGTTGTTGTTGTTGCTGTTGTTGTTGTTGTGTTGTGTTGTGTTGTGTTGTGTAGTGTAGTGTAGTGTAGTGTAGTGTAATTTAGCGTAGTGTAGTGTAGTGTAGTCTAGTGTAATGTAGCGTAGTGTAGTGTAGTGTAGTCTAGTGTAATGTAGCGTAGTGTAGTGTAGTGTAATGTGGTGTAGTGTAGTGTAATGTAGCGTAGTGTAGTGTAGTATAATGTTCCGAAACGAAGCAATTCTGCGTTTCCAAGTTGGCAACTTCAAAAACGAAGCCATTCTGCAAGGCTTCCTTCAAAATGGAAAGTTGCCTGTGGAGCTGACGGCCTCGTACCAATGCGTTTTGCGATTTTCCACGCCATGTCTCTAAAGTGCGCCTGCCACAAAAAAGTGAAGCCAGGTCATACGAAGTGCTGAACCTGTCACGCGAAATCATCTTAGCGAAGCTGAAGATCTGATGCTCCAAAATGCAACCCCTCTGAGGAAATCCCCGCCCTTACCTCTTAACATCTCTGCTTGAGATGTCTCTTGTACTGCGCCTGCCACGAGAAATGCATCTCTGCAGATCCTCTTCAAACGCCCCACGCCTGCTATCGTTTTAGAAAACGCTACAAAACCCACACGTTTAGCTCATTTTTGAGAAGGTGCAGAATCCCTTGCGCCTGCCACCCAAACAAAATCTGAACATCCAAAAATGGTCCGAGCGTGTGGTGTTTCTAGCATTTTCATTTCCAAATGTGCTTCGCGCCACAGCGGCGTGCCCTTTTTCGACATCGCAACTTCCAAAAGCGGTCCGGAGCTGAGGTGTTTTTTACTTTTTGACTTCCAAATGTGCTTCACGCCACAGCACCGTACACTTTTTCGACACCGCAACTTCCAAAAGCGCCTCGAACGCGACAGTTTTTCAAACTTTCTACTTCCAAATGTACTTCGCGCCACAACGGCGTGCACTTTTCGAGATCTCAACTTCCAAAAGTGTTCCGAACATGCGGTTTTTTGAAGCATTTTGACTTGCAGATGTGCTTGGCGCCACAACGCCGTGCGCTTTTTCCGCATCTCAATTCCCAAAAGCGGTCCCAGCATGAGGTGCTTTGTACCTTTTTACTTCAACACGCGCTTTGCGCCACAACGGCGTGCAATTTTTCATCTCTCATCTCCCCAGATGGCTCTGCACCCGCAGCTTTACCGAGCCTACTTTTCGACCCTCCGGAGGCACAAAACATTGGAAAAACACAGTGTTTCGCGACTTTCCTACCTTTTCCCACACCTGCATCTTCTCTCTTCTGACTTTCCCCTGTCTGACCTTCTCTCTTCTGACTTTCTCCTGTCTGAGCTTGGCTCTTCCCATCTTGGCTTTTCCATCTGTCCATATTGTGGGAAGTTTGACTTCTAAACTTCCTTCGGTCACATGTACATATCACACATAAATATCATATATATATATGTATACATATAAATCTCTCACATATAATCATTTATCAAATATATCTATATATATATACATATATAGAAATAACTATATATATATACATATATAGAAATAAATATATATATATACATATATCTATATATTTACATATATATATATATAGAGAAATATATAAATATATATATATATAAATAAATACATATATATATATCTATAGATATATAAATATGTATAAATATACATATATATATATATATAGATATATATATATATATAGATATATATATATATATATATTTAGATATATATATATATATAGATATATATATATAGATATATATATATGTGTCATCTATCTCTATTTTAAATATCACATAGAGATATTTATATATCACATCACAAATACATATATGTATATATAATACACATATCATGTATATATCATATTTATATATCATGTTAAATATCATATTGATATATCATATTTATATTTCTTATTTACAAATATATTTAAATCAAATATACATAACATATATATATATACAATATATTTATATATATCATATTTCATATATCATATATCATATACATGATTTGTATCATATATAGTTACTGTATATCACATATATATATCATGGATATAAATTTCATATATAAAAATTGATGTATCTATATACATCGCACATGTATATATTCACCACATACATGTATATATGTATATGTATATCACATGTATATATATATATACACCATATTTACAAATCACATTAATGTATTTACCACATATATATATATATATATGTATCACACATATTTATATACCTTTTTTTTGATATATCACATATACATATATATTCATATATATCACAGATACATATTTTATATAGAGAAAGAGAGAGATACGCCCCAAAAAACTATGCGTCTTCATTTTTCATTGGTATTTACAGTGTTTTAGCATATTTTGTGGATTTAGGTTTAAAGGCATGTTTTAAGGCCTCTAAGGACTCTAAGGGGTTACCATATGATTCAACACATGTATAGATATAGATATACACTCAACCCCCCACACCTGCCTCAACAAAACGACATCCCACTAAAATACGGGGAAAGGCTCCTGTGAGAAAAAACAAAACAAAAAACAATATTCTGAGACTCTTGGCTGGCCCCCCCCATCCCCCAGACCTCTGGAAAAGTGTTTTCTTTGGCATTGTCTTTACAAAGTTTTTTGGGCTTTCTGCCTCTATAAGCCTTTCCCCAAAGTTGCAAAGAGTCTCAAAGTATTTTTCCCGAATGCGTAGCGAAGGGTTCTCGTTTTACCTTGGGGGTCTGGGGGTTGAGCTGTGTTCGTTTGACGCCGTCCAACCGTCCGCAAACCGTCCTCCAACCGTTCCCGTGGCCGCCGTGTGGCCGTGCCTGGGGAAAGCTGCAAAAGGGATCGTTTTTTGGAAGTTTCAAACATGTCGTAAGGTCGTTTCGTGTGGCAGGCGTGGCACTTGGTAACATTCCTGTATCACGTGTCAAGAACCGTTCTGTGTGGCAGGCGCAATACTGTCACGTCGTTTGCAGAAGATGAGTTTCATGTGTCGTGGCAAATGCAACACTTTGGAGACCTCCATCGTCATTTTGCGAGGTAGGCGCAGCACTTTAGACGTGTCGTGTTGCGTGTTTTTTGCGAATCGCATTGTCAGGGCTGCGTCAAGTGGTGACAATGTGCACATCGTGTGGCAGACCTGGCATTTTGTGAGATGTGATGGAGAGTGACGGAAGCCTCGTACGAAATGCTCGCTTTCAGCTTTCCCACATGTCTAGTCTCGATTCTCTGGTTTTCTTGTGGGGTCGTCGTGCCAATGGCGAAAGCTCCAAAACCTCTCATTCTTCGAAGTTTCCAAAGAGGTTGCAACGTCGTTTCGTGTGGCAGGCATGGCACTTCGTGAAATTCTCACGTGTCGGAAAAAAGTGACGAAAGTCGTTCTGTGTGGCAGGCGCAATACCATCGCGTCGTTTGCAGAAGGTGAATTTGATTTTTCGTTGCAAACGCAGCACTTTGGAGACCTCCGACCTCCATCGTCATTTTGCATGGCAGGCGCAGCACTTTAGACGTTTCGTGTTGCGTGTTTTTTGCGAATCGCATTGTCAGGGCTGCGTCAAGTGGTGACAACGTGCAAATCTGTGGCAGGCGTGGGACATTCTGACGCAGCATTTGGTGCAGATCCGTCGTGGGTGGAAAGTCATGTTGGGTGGCAGGCACAATATTTGCTGCAGTTGCATCCCACCACTCTAGACTTGCCCCTCTCCACTCTCTCTCCCACACTTTCCACTACACACTCTTCACTTTACACTGTACACTTTGCACTCCACGCTCTCCACTTTACACTTTGCACTTTGCAGTCTACACTTTGCACTCCACGCACCACACTTTGCACTCCACAGTCTTCACTTTACTTCCACTCCACACTCTACACTTTACACGTTGCACTCCGCACACTACACTCTACACTTTTCACTTCACACTCCCAGTCTACAATTTACACCCCACACTCTACACTCTTTTCTCCACACTGCACACTCAACACTCTACACTTTACACTTTGCACTCTACACTCCACCGGCTACCTTTACACTTCACGCTCTACACTTTTAACTTTTCACTCTTCACTCCACACTTTACACTCTACACTCTACCCTCAATGATCTACGCATTACACTCCACACTCTACACTTTACGCTCTACACTTTAGACTTTACACTGTACAGTCCACACTTTACAGTTGGCACTTTACACTTTACACTCCACAGGCTGCACTTTACACTCCACACTCTACACTTCACACTCTACACTGCACACTCTGCAAATTATACTTCGCACTCTACACTTTACACTTCACACTCCACACTTTACACTCCGCACCCTAGGCTTTACATTGCGCACTCTACACTCCACACTGTACACTTTACACTCCACGCTTTACACTCCAAACTCCACACTCTTTACTTTACATTTCACACTTTACACTTAACACACTACACTTTACACTCCACACTCTACACTTTACACTTCACACTTTACACTCTACACTTTCCACTTTCCAATTTGCACTCCACTCTAGACTCTACACTTTACACTCCACGCTTCACGCTCCACACTGGACACCCTGCACTTCACACTGCACACTCTACACTCCACACTCTTCTCTTGACACTTTGCACTCAACGCTTTACACTCAACACTCTACACTTTACACTCTACAGTCCACACTCTACACTTCTACACTTTAAACTTCACAAACTCCATTTCACCACTCTACACACTACATTCTCGACTCAACACCCCACTCAACATCCCACTGACTTCACACTCCATACTCTGCACTCCACCACCTTCCACACTCCACAGTCCACAGTCTACACTGGTATGGCAACAGGGGAAAAAGGTGTACATGACTGTTGAAATAACTTGTTTCACACAAGTGTTTTACGTGACTGCATTCGGGTTCGTTGGTTGGTTTTCTTTTTTTGTTTTTGTTGTTTTATTTTTTTGTTTTTTGGTTCTTCCGAGGTTTTTTTCGGTTTTCTCCACGGGGCCCTCCCCAAAGAGTCTCAAAATGTTTTGTTGTTTTCAACTTTTTTCGATCTTTTGTTGGGTTTTTTCAACTTTCTGGTCCCCAAGACCTCTGGAAAATTGATGTTCTCGTCACCTTCAGAACACTTTTTGACGATTCGATGGCGATTCGATGTCGAAAAAGTGCACCGCTTTGTGGCACGAAGCACATTTCCATGTCAAAAGCGTTAAAAAAACTCAGGGTTTCAGTTCGATTTTTGAAGTTTGGATGTGACTACACCACAACTACAAGTACAAGCGCAAGTACAAGCACAACCACAACTACAACTACATTACCACTACAACTACCACTACAACTACCACTACAACTACAGTACCACTACATTACCACGAAATTACCACCACAACTACCACTACGACTACAACTACCACCACAACAACCACTACAATTACAACAGCTACAACTACAAGTACAACAACTGCAACAACTACTACAACTTCAACTACATGACAGCTACAACTACAATTACAACACCTACAACACCTACAACAACTACAGCTACAACTACAACTACATTGCGACTACAACTACCACCACGGCTACAATTACAACCACAACAATCACTACAACTACAACAGCTACAATTACAACTACAACAACTACAACAGACACAACAACTGCAACTACATGACAGCTACAACTACAACTACAACACCTACAACAACTACAGCTACAAGTACAACAGCTACAACCACAATAACCACTACAACTACACTACACTTCACTGCACCGCATTACAACTACAACTACCTCTACGACTGCGATTGCATTTACAACCACAACAACCACTACAACTACATCCACAACTACAACTACAACTACAACTACTACAACTACAACTTCAACTACATGACAACTACAGCTACAACAGCTACAACTACAACCACGATAACCACTACAACAACAATATGCTGCACTGCACTACAACTACAACTACAGCGACTACAACTACAACCACCTTACAACTACAACCACAACTACATCCACAACTACAACTGCAACTGCAAGTACACCACAACTACACTGCTCTGGCCTCCAACCACTTGTTGGTCCATCAGTGGGTTCGCTCTGCCATCCATGATTCACAGCAACCAAGCTCTCCTATAGGTTTCCTATATTTGAAACTTCCGCCACCGCCTTGTGCGGTACTATTGGTTTATAAAGAATAAGTTAATTTGTCTTTGTCTTTTAAAGGTGTATTAACTGGTATATTGAAGATAAATGTATCAAAAGGTATATTTAAGGTATACTAAAGGTGCATATTTAAGGTATTTACAAAGTCAATTGCAGGTCAATTGCAAGGTGTATGAAATGGCACATTAGAGGTACATTGATCATATATCTACTGGTAGCCAGAATGAAGGTATATTCATTGTATATATATAAAATATGGCTGAACAAAACATTATTCTTAGTCTGTTGCCTCTACTTCATCACAAAAAAATGTCCAAAGAATAACTGTAGCAATACATTCAGAGAGTATGTTTTGTTTCATGTTGTGCATTGCGAGGTTAAGGGGTCAACATGGTAAATTCATATACTGGCACCATACATCTGTTTCTCTGAGGCTTGTGGCAAAGCTCACATGTATCTTGGGTATCCTTTTTATTGCAATGGAGACATGTATTTTCGTGACCAAGAAGATGGTATGTTCGAAGGAAGTTTAGAAGTCAAACTTCCGACAATATGGACAGATGGAAAAGCACAGCCAGGAAGAAAGTCAGAAAATGAGAAAGTCAGAAAAGAAAAGATGAGAGAGGGAGAAAGTCAGAAGAGAGAAGATGCAGGCGCGCGGAAAGTCAGGAAAGTCGCGAAACACTGTGTTTTTCCAATGTTTTGCGCCTCGGGAGGGGCGAAAAGTAGGCTCGCTAAGCGGCGGGTGCAGAGCCATCTGGGCAGATGAGAGATCAAAAATTACACGCCGTTGTGGCGCCAACCACATTTTGAAGTAAAAAGTGTCAACACACACCATGTTCGGACCACTTTGGGAAGTTGAGATGTGGAAAAAGTGCACGCCATTGTGGCGCGAAGCACATTTGGAAGTAAAAAGTGTCAAAACACACCATGTTCGGACCACTTTTGGAAGTTGCGATGTCCAAAAAGTGTACGGCGTTGTAGCGCGAAGCACATTTGGAAATCAAAAGTGGCAAAACGCACCATTATCGGAGCATTTTCCGAAGTTGAAATGTGAAAAAAGTGCACGGCGCTGCGGTGCGAAGCAGATTTGGAAGTCAAAATGCACAAAACACTTCAGGTCCGGACCATTTTTGGAAGTTGCGATGTCGAAAAAGTGCACGGCGCTGTGGCCCGAAGCACATTTGGAAGTCAAAATGCTAAAAACACCACATGTTGGGCCATGTTGGGACCATTTTTGGACGTTCACATGTCGTTTTTGTGGCGCAGGCGCAAGGGATTTTGCACCTTGTCAAAAGTGAGCTAAGCGTGTGGGTTTTGTAACGTAGCGTTTCAAAAACGATGGCAGGCGTGGGACATTTGAAGAGGATCTGCAAAGATGCGCTTTTCGTGGCAGGCGCAGTACAAGAGACACTTCAAGCAAACATGTTAAGAGGTCAGGGCACTGACTTCCTGAGAAGGGTTGCATGTTGGAACATTAGATCTTCAGGTTTGTCAAAGTCATTTTGCGTGACAGGTGCAGCACTTCTTATGACCTGGCGTCACTTTTTAGTGGCAGGCGCAGTACTTTAGAGACGTGGCATGGAAAAATCGCAGAACGCATTGGCACGAGGCCGTCAGCTGCACACTCAACTTTCCATTTTTGAAGGAAGCCTCACAGAATTGCTTCGTTTTTGGTGTTGTCAATTTCAAAAATTGAGGAAGTCTCGCAAAATTGCTTCGTTTCGGAACGTTACACTACACTACAGTACACTACAGTCAACTACAACCACAACGACAACTACAACTACAACAACTACAACCACAACCACGATAACCATTACAACTACAACCACAGCAACTACAACTACAACTACTACAACTACTACAGCTTCTAAACCTACGCTACACCTGCACTGCACTGCGCTGCACTACAGCTACAATTACACCTACAACCACAACCACAATAATACCAGGACAATTACAACCACACTACAGCTACAATTACAACCACAACCAGAACTACATCTACAACTACAACTACAACTACAACTACAACCACAACAACACTGCGCTGCCTCCAGCCACTTGTCGGTCCATCAGCGGGTTCGCTCTGTCATCCATCAGTCACAGCAACGAGCTGCTCCTATAGGTTTCCTACTTTGGAAACTTCCGCCACCGCCTTGTGCGGTACTACTGGTAAGGGGATATTAAAGGTATACTAAACGTATATTGAAGGTGTATTAGATGTTGTTGAAAAGGTACATTGAAGGTATACTAAAGATATTTTGAAGATATATTGAAAGTAAACCAAATGCATGTTCATGAAATGTTAAATGGCATACTAAAGGTATATGAAATGGACTGTTAAAGGTACATTAGATGGTACGTTAGATGGTACATTAAAGGCATATTAAAGGCATACTCAAGGTATACTCATATTATATAAAATGGTATACTCAAGGTGTTAAAGGTAGATTCATGGTAAAGCAAATGGTATACAAAAGTTATATCGGTATATCAAAGATATGCACATGGTCAATAAGATGGTGCATCAAAGGTAAATCAGTAATCAAGTGTTTAGTAATCAGATATCCAAATTATCAAAAACATAGGTTTGGGGGAATAGCATATATGTACATGTATCACATGTAAAAATATAAATATATATATATATATATATTGTGAATGTTCCAGCAACACTTGTCATGTTGTCACCATGTCATGCATGTTCCATCTCTGCATCCAACTTTGTCTCGCCGGCCGCTTTCCGCCGCATCAGNTGTGAATGTTCCAGCAACACTTGTCATGTTGTCACCATGTCATGCATGTTCCATCTCTGCATCCAACTTTGTCTCGCCGGCCGCTTTCCGCCGCATCAGACGGGCGGGTGGGCAGGATACAACATTGGCAGCGAAAGCAGGGCTTCGCAGGATCTGGTGTTTGGGGAACCCTNACACTATGACCTCTTTGAGAGGGCGCTCTACAGTGTGGTCCAACGAGGGGACGAATCGAACGATTCATACCTGGCGAGGCATGACATTGCCTTCGAGGACTTACAGGCAAAGGCAATCACCATCGACGATGTCAGGGCCTATGTGTTGGTGAGGCAGTCCACCTTGTCAAGTGAGGACCGGAAGAAACTGATCATGGACAACTCTGGAAAGCTCACATATGAGGGCGCAAGGAAAAGCATGCGTCTCTTGGGCTCCAAGTTCTTCCAGGAGCTTCAACATGCTGGCCGAGGCACCCAGTCCAAGAAAACGTATGATGCCTACCACCTCGATGAGGAAGACGAGACTCACTCTGCATACTCCTGTGAAGCTGAGGGAACCGTGGATGAAGAGTACCTGTTTCAGGTGATGCTGGAGCAGGGAGACCCTGACGCTGTCTTTATCAGCGACTTTGAAGACCAGATCATGGAGACACTTCAGGAGAGTGAAGATTTAGCCCAGTGTTTCGTTAGCTATCAGGAAGCAAGAGCACGAGTCAAGGAGAGGGCAAAGTCGAGAGGATTCTGGCCCATTCGAGCCGGAGGAAAACAAAAGGGCAAGGGCTTTGCAAAGAAGGGCAAATACCAGGGGAGCAATCCTATGGGAGGGTTCAGCGGTGGCNTTCTGGCCCATTCGAGCCGGAGGAAAACAAAAGGGCAAGGGCTTTGCAAAGAAGGGCAAATACCAGGGGAGCAATCCTATGGGAGGGTTCAGCGGTGGCTTCAGGAAAAAGTCACTTGCTGAACGAATCGCCAATTCCACATGCCGCTTATGTGGAGCTGCAGGACATTGGAAACGTGAATGTCCTCAACGCCAAGATCCACGTAAGTCCGAGACTGCAGCCTCCTCCATGCCGAACGATGTGCACCTCGGCTTCTTGGAGGAAGATGTCATCACNTGAATGTCCTCAACGCCAAGATCCACGTAAGTCCGAGACTGCAGCCTCCTCCATGCCGAACGATGTGCACCTCGGCTTCTTGGAGGAAGATGTCATCACTGAGGAGGTGACGAGCGAGCTCCCAATGGATGCCGTTGACTGGAAGGAGCAAGGGGTAAGTTTTGAATTTGCCCACAAAAGGGAAGGTGAAAACTGGGATGATCATGGGGAACATGCTGATGTGTTTATTGGGGATTGTCGGAGTCAGGTTGGTGGTATCCCTCGTAGTTGTGTTTCCTCTGCATTTGTGAAACAACTCAAAGACCGATTGTCCCAGTGTTGTAGGCTGCATGAAAATCTCACGATGCCAGCAGCAGAGCCGTTCCGATGTGAGTCTGCGACCAGCCGAGAGCATAGGAAATT
>BGPT01001991.1:33626-79075 GCA_003297045.1 Symbiodinium sp. clade C Y103 | reverse complement strand
TGTTTGGTGTAGTGTGTGGCACTCAGGGGATAAACAGCAAGGAGTAACACAAAAGACTACAAAAGAAGACTAAAGACTGCTAGTTGCTGCTAGTTCATACGTTAAGGTTGCACTGTTCCAGGGACGTTCTAAGTTTTGAGTTCGCCAGCTGAATACGTGGATACTGTTTGTACTGTTTGGTAGTGTGTGGCACTCAGGGGATAAACAGCAAGGAGTAACACAAAAGACTATATACGAAAGTTACAAAATAATACTAAAGACTGCTAGTTGCTGCTAGCTCATATGTTGAGGTTGCACCGTTTCAGGGACGTTCTAAGTTTTGAGTTCGCCAGCTGAATCTGTGGACGCTGCTCGTAGTGTTTGCTACAGTGTCCGGCAATCAGGGGAGAAGCAGAAAGGAATAACACATAAGACTATGAAGGACTAAAAACAAAAAGGAATGACACATAGTAACTCACTTATCTTTCATTTTCCAGGTTCCAAAAAACGTTCTAACAAGTTGTCCGGCAGTATAATATAGTATTAATATGATATAATTACATCCAACACACACTTTTTCTTCGAGGTACGAATTGAGATCAGATAAATGCCAAGCCAGACATAGTCAAATGAGTCAACCACAAATGCATCCCGTCGAGCTTTGCACTGTTTGAATGTGGCGTCTTCGAGTGCGAATGCCACCAGCCTTCACACGTCACTCCAATGTCACTCTACTCTCAGCGAGCTGGGATCAACACGGATCAACACGGATCAGGACCATTCAGGACCATTCAGGACCCACATCGTGCTCATGGTGCTGAGGTCTTGGCACAAGAGCGAGAGCAGTAGCTCCAGATGGACCAGTCACCCCACACCTCATCAGTGCTGCTTCAGAAAAACCGAAGTGTCCAAGGCTTCTCATCAAATACTTCTGCTTTAAGATTCTAAAAGAAAAATTCGGAAAGGGGGTTTTCCTGGTTGGATAATGTTGTATACATGCTGCAAGAGTCTCATGGTCTTATGTCTGAGATCACGCACGCAATCTTTTGCTTCGCATTCAGTAGGGTTGGTGCACTCCTGCAACTTCAAGTGCGTTGGGGCGTTCCATTTACAGCTTCATCAGACATAGGAAGATGAAACGAAGCAAACCAGAAGTACTAAACATATGTAAAACATGAAAAATTATGTGTGTTGGTCTGTGTTGGTAGACAGTGTGTTTCATTACATTGTACTGTCATCACCCTCCATGGATCTTGTTTGCGATTCCCTAACGGTGTCTGTCTTCTGCCCACCTTGACTTCTCCAAGGCTATCATAGCAACCATGTCCATCCATGCCGCGCACGTCCAGGATTGTACGGCCTTGGGTTGAGAAGTGACAGGCCTTCAAGCTAAATCATAATCTCTTGCCAGGTACGATATGGTACGGTGCAGGTGTGTGGTCATTTGGTGCGGTGGACGGAAATCTTAAAGTCCTCCATGCATCCCTTGTCACAACCACTGTTCTTTGCCTGTCATGGCTCCCTTCAAAGCCACAGCTATCGCGTCGCATGGTAATAGCTTTTTTTAGAATTTAATAGCAGTCTTTCAGCGTGAAAGAGTGCACAATGTGCACATGGAACGCACAAGAGTCGGGAAAAAATGAGGACAGAAGCGTCGGACTTCAGAACCGGGCCAGGGCAGCGTGGGAACTATTGGGCCGGTCTATGACTGCACGTCAATGAGCAGCCATTGCAGTGCAGATCAGTACATTCACAACCCCAAGTTACACCAGCGGGTGGGATATAAAGTTCGCTTATGGTTGCGCACGCATTTGATGCTACGAGCTTAAACAAGACGGTTTTTGGAGCTTATCAAAAGGCAAAGATGCGAATTGTTCGGTTTGCAAAGGAACAAAGGCAAAACAAAAATCATATCTGGAACTAACTTTCTGGCGCTGTCAACGGGGTTGCTCTTGAATCTAGAACAGATTCTGGGAAGTGATCCCAAACATATTTCCATCTCAGGTTCAACGTGGGCGTCAGGTGGCGTCAGTTGATGTGTGCTGGAATTACTCAGGAAGAGGCGAACTGATATCGAACAAGAAAAATTAAAGAACTATGTGCTTATAGTCACAATAAGATCGCAACTGATCGTATGGTAGTGCACAGAGAGTGCGCAAAGTTCACACTGAAGACCTGCCTAACCGAACGCAATCTGGAGATCTAGACTGCGAGCCCGGCTGCGAGTCTTTTGCCCAATTCCGCAAGTGGCAGAGCAAAACCCCCAATGGCTCCAATCTGCGCCGAAACAGATCGATGCTGTGCTGGTCTTGTAGGGGCACACATAGTGCCGTCAAATCCATAAGATACACACAATGCATACCACTGCTCCAAACATGACACTGCAGCAACCGCTTCACAGCAAACTGTGCTGTCGGTAAAATGCAAACTATCACGGTTTGAGAGAACGTTTTCACATCACACATTGCCTGAGAGAACACAATCATGTCCACTGCAGGAGTGGCTGTTGCAACCTGCAAAGTAGTTGCGAACCAGCAGTGCAAGTATTCAAATTGCGGGAACAACACACACTGCTTACACACACAAGGTTCAAGACATGTAGACTGATGCAGCCCCACCCTGGGTCTCCATCAACACGTTTGGACCTCAAAGTTCAATGGGAGACTTGCCGTTGTATGCCGTTGTTCTATTGGTTTGTGAGTTTTCTGACTGTGCAATGGTGCTAATCAGTGGCGGACACGCAGTGCCGCCCCCCGAAGGGTAACGATGCACCTTCCATGCACAACTGATGCATATGGGTGTAGGACTCAACAGCTTCAACAATGCCGTGTGGGGAAAAAAAAAGGCAGATGTCTCGCAAATGAAGCAGGTGTGAGCAAAGCAGAGTATGTTACGGCAGAGCAACACACTTTGCAAGGTGTCGCGAAGCTTCTTTGACCCTACTTTCAAATCGGGAAACGACAAGGGGCTGAGCAAACACGAATGAAAAACCATGAATGAAGCGGGTTGAATCGAATCTCCTTCCTCCATGTAGAGAATTGTAGAGAGCATGTTTCTCATTCTGTCACTTCATGGTCACGTCATGGTCACGTCCATTCGGAATCGAACAGGATCATGCGATGCACTCCAACAAAAGCTGAACCTCGCGATGACGATGACTTTGTCCACCATCACAAGTCTTGTCACACGCGTCCTGCTCTTTTGAACCACCACCCACGGCCATCACAAACATAGGACAGAACCACACAGGTTCCTGTGCTGGCTACCAATACACCGAATTTCCATTGACTTCTGACATTCTCGGTCTTTGCAAAGCAGAGTGCTGATGTGTCATACATGCTATGAGCGGAAGAATCAATCCGAAGTCTGTCCCATTGCGACCATGGAGAAACGTCGCAGTCAACCCGTTGACTATCACACCTGAACCAGGCCACAAGGATCCGCGCCAGCACCGAGTCCGATCATGGGAATAAAATGACTTGGACAATATCCTCGGTATCCTCGGGCGCATGGCGAAACTCCAAGGGACTGGCCATGCTGTTTCATGTAGGGAGCCTGCACACGGCTCTCCAAAGACCTTGTGAGGGGTGATTCCATGCACTCAAGAGCAGCGAAACCTGATATCATTGTAGCGTCAAATAATCGTGGTTATCTCAATCAAGTGTCTCCCTCGATCTTTTATGATGTCTCAGGACAGCGGTCACAGCCTGCACCCTTGATGTCTGCTCTTTTCTCTCTGATTTCCATGTATTTTCATGTATTCTGAGAGCCGTGCTGATGGCAATTGGGTGATTCTGCGCTTACGAGACATCTGTCCATTTTCACCGCAGTGGGACCACTGCTCCCAGGACCTTGTGAGCTCCAAGGTAAAAGAATCCAGACTGCTTGACGGGTTTGTCAGAACCTATCAAAACCTGTGATGCTCTCGGGTCGAAATACTGTAAGTCCTTGACTTGACTCTTTTTACATCCGTTTTTTTTACATCCGTTTACAGTGTTCCTTTTGGTGCGTTTTGCTTGGCTTCAAACGACCATCTGCAATCCTCTTTTCCAGACTGTCTGCAGTCTGGATTTGCCTTGGCTCATCGGCTCATCCGTCTCTAGATCTCTTTGCAGCATGTTGTCACCATAAACTACCAGATGCTATGCTGGCCACTCCGAGGCAAATGTCCATCTCGAAAAGTGCGCCAACCTCTGCATCAAGACTTTCCAAATGCAGGAATAAAACAAACATATTCAAACTCTTTCTGACTATTTCTGACTTGTATCATTTTGCATTCATGCAACAAGGCCACAAGCAAAGAATGAATGAAATTGTCACAGAGGCAACTGCACAAGGCTCACCACCATGCCGCGCTTGCCGATCAACCTTGGCAACAGAACCGGTTGCAGGAGGGGAGTAACAGATCGATGTTCGTCATATGTCCTGGGAGCAAAACATCTTTTGCACATTGCTAGGTTTCAGCAGCAGGGCAAATGATTTTGCGGGGTTGCATGCATAGCTGAAATCCTCTTTCCTTGACAGTAAGGGTCTCAACCACCCTCGTTGGAAAACTTGTTCAAGGCCCAGGAATAGGTTCGATTTTCCCTTGTGGTTTGAGTGAACAGGCGACCGCTTACAGCGCATTGCAGCCCACAGAGATTTGCCAATCAGCTGCAACCAGGTTACCTTACAACAAACCTTTATCTAACAACAACGCTGATACATATAGTCTAGTGCAGCGTTCCAAGACCGATGCAGGTTTTCTTCTCAGAAATGGATTCTGTGGCATACAGTACTCTTGTTTCAGCATGCACATAGAACCTTTCCACTATTTAGAAGGTCTCACAGGGAGTGGATCGAACAAAATCGTGAACCAAAAGAATTCTTCAAACATCCTCAAACACCATCAAAAAATGTTACAAGTTACAATATGATTTGCAAACCAAATCTTGTCTGCATTTAGAAAACAAACCCACCCACATCAGAAGAAACTTGTGCAAATCCAACAATGATTGAATGGATCCTTCCTTGCTGCCTTCCTGCCGTGCTTCCTTCCTCCTTGCATATGTGTTTCTTCATGCGCACAAAAGCGTTGGACTAGATCAAAGAAGATAGTTTGCGTGTATCTTGTCTTTAATGTTGTTTTTTCTTCTTTGAAGAAATGTTTTGCCCTTGTGTGGGTTGGCATCCCTGGCCTGTCACTGGGTGCAAGATCATCCATTCATTGTCATACTGTAATCCTGACCATTATCAATGTTACGCGCAAACACCCCATTTCACCCACAACATGCGGAAGGGTCCAGGAATCTTAGAAAAGGTGTTCAAGAAAGGTCTGGAAAAGTTTCTATCATAAATAGTTGTCCGGGAAGAGTGGAGAAGTCCGTAGAGAGGCGGATTGTCTTTCTCAATTTTTTTAGAAGTGCCCAGTGTCCTGGATAAGGAATCGCTGCACAAGTGCAGACGAACACAGCTTGCTCACTCACTAGATATTTTCCCAACATCTCAGAATTCCACGCGTATTGTGCAACACATGAGAATGAGCGCGTGTGTTACCAAAGCTAAACTTTGGAGATGTGCTCCCAATAACCAGAATTTGCGTTCTGTCAATTCAATCATTTTCTTTCCTGGACCTACCAAGCTTCTGGAAATGCTATATATATAATATGAGATGATCTAGGATGTAGTCTATCCTAGATCATCCTGAAATATCCGGCAGTAATTGCAGCGAAAACACTGCACGCTGTCGAGTATGCCATCCAGTCACGCATCCTTGGAAAAACATGGAACAACAACAATTTCAAAAGAGAGGTAGGACTGCAACTGCTCGATGCAATGTCGTGCAAACACTAAAGGTCTAGGAGTACACGTTTTGTAAACTCTTTTCAAAAACCGGCTTACTTAGAGTTCTTTGAGTTCTTTCAGTGCCCAAGTGGCGTGTGCTACATGTAGTCCACTCTGCCCATGGTCCGAGGACGCAGTCTTGCGGCTCCTAGCCAGTGTAAACACCAAAATGATCATAGATTTTCATAGATTATCAAGCAATCCACATTCTGGGAAAATTCAGAACTAGACAATTCCTTTAACGATCTTGAACTTCGAAACCTCTCGAATGAGCCTTGGGACATCCAATAGTTTGTTGCAAGTCTCCGGTGCATGGCCTAAGTCATACCAGTCATCAAGGAAGGCATGCTTTGAATTGGTCAAAGTTTATCACAGTTCTGGTGAATTTTAGTCACCCTGAGGGGTCCCACGACCCGCCATTCATGGGCATCTTCGCAATCTGACGACTTCGGTCCATCTGAAGCCTTCTGCATTAGGCGTCATTCAGCATGGCTGGTTGTGCTGTTCTGAAGACACAACTGTCAATCTCTGTAGCCACCATTGCCTCAAAGTTCCACCCATGCTGCTATCACACCTCGGCCCAAGAGAGATGTTAGACCAGTGTAGCGCAGAGTAGTGGTCTGCATGGCTTCAACTCAAGAGATTCAGCATGGTTCAGCATGGTTCAGCATGCTGCAACCTTGCAAGCCGTGATAGTTAACTTGGTCAGCTTGGAATTCAGAAGGCAACCACGTCAAAATCATGCAGCTGCAGTAATCGATCATGGAGGAGCAAGGTATCAACGATGGCAGTGAAATCGAATCATGTCATCACTAGAGAGTGAAATCATCATTGTAAAGCACCCCATGGTGTCACTAAGTCTGATTTCTACGCAACTATATTCTGGTGATGAAGCATCGGTTGTTGTAAGGCTTGAATTGTCCAAGCAGTGCCTGGTAAGGGTCAGCGAGGCTCAATTCATACAAGTATAATCAAGTATATGATATGGTATAATTTTATAGTTGAAGAATTAGCTTCAGTGGGTGGATTCTGCGGTCATTCCACCATAAATTTTAGTATCAAAACTCGACCAGTTAGGGAGCCGAAGCGTCCGGGCCTTTGCGGCGTAAATTCTCTCTGCTACGAGCAGTGGTTGTAGGAAACGGTCAAGCACTGAGTGAAGGACTAAGAGATTCCATCTGCCCAAAGACTAAGAAGTCTAAGAAGTCCAAGAAATCTTGAATATCCGAAATCCGAAATTGTCCAAACACTAAGAGGGCAAGGCGACAGGGTTGAGCCGCAAACCCCTCCCAGTCAGACCAATCACCAAGTTCACAATCCTGGCAAAGCAAAGCACAAAAGCAGACAAGAAGTGAAGCCGTTTGTGCAGCAAAGATTCAAGATGGAAAAAAGATGGAAAAAAAAGGTTATGAGATCTGCCACAACTTGCGATTCTTCCACATTCCACACTAACGTAGCATTAAACTTAGCAGGATGAATGGGTGGATTCTTACTTCGTTGCCGCTTTCACGATAGCTCGAGTTGCGATGCCGTTGAAGCGAAGTTGCTGCAACTAGGCACATTAGCAAAAAAAGAACTACAACTCGAAAAAAGATCTTTGAAAGGTCGAGCTGACGTGACGAGCACTACACAAAAGACTGGAGCCCTGGACCTCTGGACCTTTTTGATCTATGGTTTTGACAATCTCAATACCAAGCTCCGAATCAGCAAACTTGCACCTGAAGACTTACCAGCATGCTCCAGGAATATCTAAGTCGCTCAGCGAAACATGTCTGCCTGCTCTTCTTGGCAAGTAACAGGACAGGTCTTTGTGTCCAAGATCGGGCCTGGGCATTACTGTCAAGTCTTTTTTTTCGGGAGCAACAAGGGGAACCATAGCACCAATCCAAAGCATGAACGCGGGAACACGCGCTGCAACGGCCTTCACAGCCACTTCCACAATTGTTGTTGTGCTGGCTAATGACCCGGTGGCGTTCGCAAAGGCCTCCGCGTCGGAAAGTGAACATGAAGGGGGGCCAACTGTCAACAGGCACACTGAGTGTTCCGGAAAAAGATTTCAACTACAATCCAGGGCATAGTCTTGGCAATTTAATTTCTAATAGTGCCATGGGTCTCACTGGGTCAAGTCAACCTTTCAATCTGGTGTGAAATTCACGTGCTGGAGTACATCCAATCCAACCCAATCCACCATCCAGTATGTATCACATATCAGGTGCCATGCGTACCACTGTGACTAGAGAAAGCAGAGATGGGGTAACACTTCAAAGTTCGAGGTTAAATTTTGAAAGGACAGAAGAGAAGCCTTCACATATGTGGTCACAATCTTCACGTGCTCTAAATCAATGCGCCCGTACTGTACTGGTGCTAACAACCTGCAACATCCATGCGCTGGAAGTGAACCACTTCACAAAAAGATATACTTTGCTTGGAAAAAGGAACAATTTACAATTGAATCCGTGTCATGCATGGTCCCCTGGAGTCGTCCGCTGTATGATGCTTATCTCAGTGTGGGTGTGGGTGTGGGGTGTGCGTCTATGTGTCTGACTCAACCATTTGAGAGGGAAGCCCTTTGTTCTAAAACAAACATACCATAATGACGGACCAGCAGACAGGAACGGGCAAAGTTGGGAGAAAGCAGGGGGACGAAAAGGTATGTGCTTGTGATGGTAGGTGATTAAAGCGATGAAAGGGATGGTGCCAAGCACTCTTCTTCTTTTTGATTCCTATCAAGATCAACCCATCACACACTTTGCAAGGTTACGGGTGCGGAAGGGATTGCATATTGTTGATGTGAGTGAGACTCACACAGAATATAGAGGCAATGATGAGGAAAGTATTGATGATGAGGGTGAGGATGAGGATGAGGATCAAAATGGTGATGCTGATGACGGCGGTGGCGGTGGTGGCAGTGGTGCGGCGGTGGTGGCGGTGGTGCACTCATGCTGACGCTGACGCTGATGCTGATGCTGATGCTGATGATGATGCTAATGCTGATGATGATGATGATGATGATGATGATGATGATGATGATGATGATGATGATGATGATGATTCTGATGATTCTGATGATTCTGATGATTCTGATGATTCTGATGATTCTGATGATTCTGATGATTCTGATGATTCTGATGATTCTGATGATGATGATGATGATGATGATGATGATGATGATGATGATGATGATGATGATGATGATGATGATGGTGCTGGTGCTGCTGCTGGGGCTGGGGCTGGGGCTGGTGCTGGTGCTGGTGGTCGTGGTCGTGGTCGTGCTGATGATGCTGATGATGCTGATGATGCTGATGATGCTGATGATGCTGATGATGCTGATGATGCTGATGATGATGATGATGATGATGATGATGGTGATGATGGTGATGATGGTGATGATGGTGCTGCTGCTGCTGCTGCTGATGTTTTACGTGGGCTATCGTGTATAGAAATAGCGACCAAAATGGAAGCCGGGCAAGGCCAAGAGAAAGGACTGGAAGCTATGAGAAGAATGAGTGGACACAGCAGGGGTTGAAACTTCGACAATTTTAGGGAGCATCACCCTCGATACCAGGAAGCCCTTCAATTCCAGCATCCCTTCATAAGCCCAAAACAGCAAACCTATGAATTTGCCTGCCCGCAAAAGGAAAACGTGCTAGAGAACAAAGAAATCAGGTAGCTGATGCGACCTGCTGTAAACAGGGAAGCTGCAGGGAAACACAGAGAAACAAGTAACTCACTTGATCAGCGCAGGGCACCTAAGCATGTTGGGTCTTGCCAATCACTCCAGTCGGAGAATGTGCAGTTTTGTGGTATGCACCTTGACCACAACGGCTTGCAGCGAAGTGAAGCACAGTCTTCTTTGACGGTAGCTGCCAGAATAATGCAAACTACATCTTTCGCGTCTCTATCCTTTTGCAGGTTTGGCACATTTTCAAAATATCGGACACTTGGGCCACCGCGGTTTACATTCCTCCATCTCTGGACACTCGGTGACGTTGAGTTGGGTGCCGGCCTGCTTGGTATCAATCTGCAAATGTATCTCAGTATATCATCTCTTTTTACCAACAGCGTGTTTTAAAAAAATTCTAGGATGAGGTCTGTTCTGGCTTGGGTTCTGACACATGACGATTGGTCTTCCACGAGGAAGAGTGATCCAGACGGATAGGGCATGAGACCCAAAGCCTGCGCTTCAAAAACGGCTCTGCATTAAAATCACAGCACTTGATCATCTAGTTTTGCAAAACAATGGGATGGTAAAGATGACGATAAGGCAGCACGGGATATGACTGCTTCAGGGCTGGGGTCGCTGCTCGATTGCGCGTGGAACTTGCCACACCGCATTTGTTGCAGGACTCTGACCTGACAGGAAGTGTTTTGTTCAAGAATCATTCAACCTTTCAATATCTTTCAATGTTTGATGTTATTTTGATTTATTTTGCCTTTGGTGTGACACATTCAACCTTTGGAGCCTACGGACTAATCCTTCGATCCAAGCACACACGGGCACACACAAGCGGAGCAGCTTGCAGCATTAAACACTCAGATCCCCGGCTCAGACCACTGCGTCCAGCTGCAGTAGACCTTTTCATCCTGCCACACGACAAGGCAGCAAAATAGGGCAAGCATTGGGCAAGCTGGGATCAGACTGAGAAGTGTAACAAAATAGAAAGAGGTCCAGAGCAGCAACGAACCAACAAAAATTGAAACCGCTGTTCAAGCCCAGGCCCTAGGGAACGTGCCGTGCTTCCTATCCACGTCCAATCGAAATGGCTTCTGTCAGTTGCTGTCTAGTGCCAACCGCTGGCTGCGTTGCTTGCGGTCTTGACTCTCGCAAAGTTAGGTCGACACCTTTGTGGGCAATCACAGCCTTTACATTTCATGTTTTGTTGCTGCAAGTGCTACAGTAGCCATGGCGGCCATGGACGTTCAATACAGGTTCTGCAACTGCAGGTGATGAACTCCATGACACTCTCCCTGAGAAAAACAAGTATGGCGATCTCTTGCTTCAGAAAGTGCGAGGGAACGCGCATCAAACCTAACCTTCATGCGCTAATGTCTCTGTGCTTGCTTGCTCAAGGTGTACTGAGACGAGTGAACAAACCCAACTGAAGAGATCGTGCATGAACAGAACCACTTGAAAACTCATGAAAACTCAATGGCTAAGACTTTATCGGCTTTATCGTATCGCCAAACAATGCCAGCTGTACGCATTCGCTTTCACAAGGTCCCGCTTCTTTTGCGTCCATAGGCTCGCAAGGCCTGAGACATCGCTTCGCTGAATTTTCTGGTCCATGTCATGCCAGTCATGCAAAAGAAAAACACTCGTTGCGATCTCATCCAGCCAGTGCTTTACACTACTAGGATCGCGGCTTGCCGCAATAGTTTGGCATCTGCATGATGTTCCGATAACGAAACCTGTGGGACACATCGAAGATTGCTACTTTCGGGAATCTCGGCGCTTTAAAGTCGAAACAAAAGTGCCTGAGCATATCCGCACACGGAAGCACAACAAAATTATCATATATCATATATCAATATATCATATATAATACGTCACAAGTTTGTTGGCCTCTGACCGCCACATTTAGAGCAACTGCCCCAGTGTGTCCAGTCCTTGGCACCCAGTACCAAGATGTTGTGCGATTTACTGTAGCTGATGTCGCGAGTTTCTGTTGTCGTCATCACATCTCAGATTTCACCACTCTCAGATACTTCGAGATACTGTCAGCATCTGTCAGCTCCACCCAAGTTTCGGACGCTCCACTTGCAGTCGTGGCAGCCAGCTTCGGGGCAATGCTCCCTGCAAAGCTTGCCGCTTGCACCGAGAATAACTCACAAAAGTTGATTCTCAACTTGCATTTCAAGACTCGTCTCGCTTTGAATCTTGGGGCCAGGCTCGCCACAAGGCTCAATTTCAGCCAAGTAGTCGGTGCAGGGCCTTCAGCGCAGTAAATGCTTTGATTTAGTCTTTGCGGTCACACTTTGTATCACTTTCTACTGTCCGATCAAAATCTTCACATACGGCACTGCCAGGATTGCTTCGGCATGTTTCTCAGTGCTCATCTTCAACTGAAGAATACAGAACACATGGACGCAGTGCTCTCGAGAAGTGTGCGTACTTCCCGGTGTCCTTCATCTTAACATTGGTACGTAAAGGTACGTGTCTTTTGTTTACCATTGTTTATCTATCTTCCTTATTCTTCGCTGCTTGTCTGGTCCTGGTGTTTAAACTGTTTGTCACGGTGCCCCGTTCTCCTGAGGCTTCGGCAGCCCTCCATGACCTGATTCTTGCAGAATGCTTCTTGACCGCTGCTTCTGTCCTCCGCCACATGAGGCCTGCCAGACTTGGACAAGGCCACTGGCTGGACATCACAATTCCAAAGGACATGATCACAGTTTTTTACCACAGTTCTATACACTTCCACATAATCAACGTCTTCAACATTCTCAACGTTCCAACAGCGAGCCGCAGGCACACTGCATTCGCCCCAGTCGTCCCAATCTGCAATGACCTGGTTCTGAGCAAATGGGGTTGTTCCCAATGAAGACTCAAGACTCAGCAGATCAACGACAGTTACGCTGAGGTATACTGAGTCAGCACTGAGGTACTGTCACAATCCTGCTGACGTTTCATATCTCCGCAGTGCGGATCTCGCTCCTGACAGAGACTCGATCCCCAAGGCAAGCGAAAGATGTTTCTTGCGTCACACAGTACGATGGATGTGCACGTGTTCAGCCATTGTGTCAAGAAACATCGTACCATTTGAAATGCCAACGGAGGGTCACTGTCAAACGAAAGTATGAACCGTTACAAAACTCTGCTGATACACGTTAAATAAATCTGACAGATACGTGCAAGAGATATGATATCGAGACCTCCAAATGCTCCAATTAAATTGATTTTTTTTCGTAAACAATGCCGAATCCCCAACTGCCCAACTGATGAATTTCTGTTCGCACCTCGCCGCGACCTGGATTGCAAGGGACTATCTCCTTCACGGTGCCGTTACACGACCTCATGGAAGGCGAGGGTAGGTCCCAACAAAAAGGGCTGCGAAAATCAGAATTCCGACCTATCTAAAATCTATCTAAGTTCATCTTTTCTTTGCGCCTTTTGAACATTTTGATCTAAGGCGAAAGCAAACCATCTCCAGATGCAAACTGCTCTATCACTCGATTTCGTTCCCGAATTCCAAAACAGCTACAGCTGCACTCCGACCTGGCACTTGCAGAATTTCAAAGCTGTCGGAAACCAGACCACAAAGCACTGGCAGGACTACGCTGACGAGGCATCACCCGGCCAGATCACAACATATGTCGATGCATATACATATATATGTATGTATATATATATATATACGCATATACATGTATATATGTATATGTTTACATTTTTGTTATACATGTATACATATACATACTTATGTGTATAGAGAGGTATATGTAATATATATTATATATATATGTATTCTGCATTTGCTGCTGGTCGGTGCTGTTGCCCAAAAGCAGCTATGTCCTCACCCAAAACACAGGTTCCAGACGTCTGATCCCGCACTTGCAGTCAAATTGCCTACTCCAGTCTGGCGGCGCGCTTTCAATACACAAGACCATGAGGAGCAAGGGGCAAATGGAAAGGATGGTGAGGACATAGCTGCGTTTGGTCAACAACACCGACCACAGAAACACAAGGGCGTGAGTGCAACCCAGTATGGAGGTAGCCCAGGGCGACCTGCAACACTCTGGGAAGTGCACTTGCAAGTGCTTAGATTCTGGAACGCACATTCTGCGGCAAAAGCTCAATGTAAGTCACATAGAAGACTTCCCGCAGGTACCCTCGCAGACCTTGTACCTTGTTGGTGAGCTTGTTTCCCGCTGTAATGTAGTTGTAGTTGTAGATGTAGTTGTAGCTGTAGCTTGGTTAGCTTGGTTCGTAGTTGCAGTTGTAGTGGTAGCTCTAACGTAGTTGCAGTTGTAGCGTTGTAGCGTTGTAGCGTTGTAGTGTTGTAGTGCTGTAGTGTTGGTAGTGCTGTAGCGTTGTAGCATTGTAATGTTGTAGTGTTGTAGTGTTGTAGTGGTAGTGGTAGTGGTAGTGGCAGGGGTGTGGTAGTGGTAGTGGTAGTGGCATATATAGTGGCAGTGGTCGTGGTCATGGTCATGGTCGTAATCGTGGTGGTGGTCCTGGTCCTGATCCTTGTCCTGGTCATGGTAATGGCGGTAATCGTGGTCGTGGTCCTGGTCCTGGTCCTGATCCTTGTCCTGGTCGTGGTCGTGGTCGCGGTAGTCGTCGTAGTAGTACTAGTTGTTGTTCTTGTTCTTGTTCTTGTTGTTGTTGTTGTTGTTGTTGCTGTTGTTGTTGTTGTTGTTCTTGTTGTTGTTGTTGCTGTTGTTGTTGTTGTTGCTGTTGTTGTTCTTGTTCTTGTTCTTGTTTTTGTTCTTGTTGTTATAGTTGTAATTGTAGTAGTTGTAGTAGTTGTTGTAGGTGTAGTAGTTGTAGTTGTTGAAGTAGTTGTAGTTGTTGTAGCTGTTGTAAAAGCTGTAGTAGTTGTAGTAGTAGTTGTTGTTGTTGTGGTTGTAGTAGTAGTAGCAGTAGTAGTAGTAGTAGTAGTAGTGGTAGTAGTAGTTGTTGTTGTTGTTGTTGTTGCTGTAGTAGAGGTTGTTCTAGTAGTGGTTCTTCTAGTGGTGGTTGTTGTTGTAGTTGTTGTGGTTGTGGTTGTGGTTGTGGTTGTGGTTGTGGTTGTGGTTGTTGTTGTTGTTGTTGTTGTTGTTGTTGTTGTGGTTGTGGTTGTGGTTGTTGTTGTTGTTGTTGTCGTCGTCGTCGTCGTCGTCGTTGTTATTGCTGTTGCTGTTGCTATTGTTGCTGTTGCGGTTGTAGTTGTAGTTGTAGTTGGAGTTGTACTTGTAGTTGTAGTTGCAACTGTACTTGTAGTTGTAGTTGTCGTTGCACTTGTAGTTGCAGTTGCAGTGTAGTCACATCCAAACTTCAAAAAATGGTCCGAGACCCGCAGCTTTTAAAGCTTTTCACTTGGAAACGTGCTTCGCGCCACAATGGCGTGCACTTTTTCGACATCGGATCGTTAAAAAGTGGTCCAAGACCCTCAGTTTTTCTATAGCACTTTTGACTCCCAAATGTGCTTCAGGCCCCAACGCCGTGCACTTTTCCGACATCTCAACTTCCAAAAGTGCTCCGAACATACGGTGTTTTTAGCATTTTGACTTCAAAATGTGCTTCGCGCCGCAATGGCGTGCACTTTTTCCACATCTCAACTTCCAAAAGTGCTCCGACCATGAGGTGCCTTGCGCCTTTTTACTTCCAAATGTGCTTTGCGCCGCAGAGCTGTGCACTTTTTCAACATCTCAAGTTCCAAAAGTGTTCCTTAACACTTTTTACTTCCAAATGTGCTTCGCGCCACAGCGTCATCCACTTTTTCAACATCTCAACAATTTTTCATCTCTCATCTCCCCAGATGGCTCCGCACCCGCCGCTTTAGCGAGCCTACTTTTCGACCCTCCGGAGCCACAAAACATTGGAAAAACACAGGGCCTCGCAAGTTTCCTACCTTTTTGCGCACCTGCATCTTCTCTCTTCTGACTTTCTCCTCTCTGATCTTCTTTCTTCTGATTTTCTCATACTTTCTCCCTGTCTTAGCTTCTCTCTTCTCTGGCTCTTCCCATCTTGGCTTTTCCATCCATACTGTCGGAAGTTTGACTTCAAAACTTCCTTCGATTAATGTATTTGTATATGTCTATACATACATATTTGTATATTATATATTGTATATGCTGTGTGTACAATATACAAAACTGTGTTTCTGCATGGACAGGCTACGTGGCGCACCAATGGTTCCATGCTCCAAGTTGGCAGTCTTGCTTGAAGTTGCAAGGCTCCAGGTCTGCACACACCTTCGCTGTACAAGGCTTGACAAGCCTTGACAAGTTGAGCATAACTCAGAATGATAGAAGAGCACGGCCAAAGCACGGCCAAAGCACGGCCAAAGCACGGCCAAAGCACGGCCAAAGCACTGAATCTTGTCAGGGGTGTAGCAAGAAAAGTCTTTCTAGGGAAAGCAGTACACAAAGACCAAACTCTTTGCGGAATTCACATGTGACCTCATGTAAGCTACTCAAGAAAGGGCCGGCACGAATGAAACAGTGAGAATCAAACATGAATTCAGCCGCGCAGTGCGGTGTGGAGATGTGCAGCGTCATTCATTTTCTCTCACTATCCTATTTTGCCTTGTATTCTTCTCGAAGACCCACAGCAGGCTTGCCACAGTGGCTTGGTTGAACCTGCAAGATAACAATGCAGTAGTGCAGTGCTACCGTAGACTTTTCGCAGAGAAATCCTGGAAATGTCAAATGGTCTAAACCAATCCACATCCTGTCCACATTTGGAAAGACTTCAATGCTCCGCATGTCTCTTCATTTCGCAATGCCCAGCAGGAAACTTGGGTCGGCACAGCCACGTCCCTCCTTCTGGACTTGTAAGCCACATCACAAGTTGCTGAACCTCAAAGCAATGGAAGCTCTGCAGGATAGACCTGCAGAATCTATCAACTCTGGAGCTAGTTACTGGATATGCAGGATTCTGCCTCTCGAGCCTGGAACCAGCCGGGATATTGATGCAGTTGGCATCAACCGCATGCTGCTTTGGGAAGCCCAGCACAGCAATGCATTGAACTGATCTCTGGGATTCTCTGGGTCTAGGACAGGTGGTCCAACTGCTCCAGTCTGCCCACTCACCTGGGAAGGCCCCCTGAGAAGGAAGGCTGCGAGTTCAAGAGGTTCGGAGAAGCGCCCAACAGCATAGTTCAAGCACTTAGTCTTCCACCATTCAGGCAAGCCTCTTCGCAAGAAAGTGTGTTGCAAGGCCTCAAAAGCCCAACAGATTTTGACAGCGCACGCTGTGAGGCGATCTCCCATTGTGTCTTGCATCTTCAATTTCTGCCTGTTCCTTCATTGTGCTGTTCTGAGCGGTTGTGAGCTGTCGTGAGATTCTGGAGCTCCCGACACCATTTCACTTTTGTCGTATGCCGTGCAAAGACTGTGCAGGGTGAATTTGGGTCATTGAAGCCAGGTCAACACAGGTTAATGCAGGTCATGAGCAAAAGAGTTAAGTGTCAAATGGAATTCAAACAAGGGCAAACAAAAAAAAGTCAGCCAGCAAGGAAGGATGCTGAAGAATTCTGAAAGGATTCCAAAAGGACTATAAACGGATTGTAGAAGGATTCAAGATGTTGCCACGTGTTGCCGCTGTCGCCTGCCCCCGTTTTGAGGTGCGATGGCCACATTGCGTTCTCGGCCTTGAAAATACGGATACAGCGGTCAACGCACACCATGCACTGAGTCAGAATGAAGGACAAGAAGCTCCATACTTTCAAGCATTCTGACCACGTATGTTGCTTAAACAAACTCTGAGAGTTGTTCGTTTAGTTCCTCCGTCGCAAGAGGCAGAGCACACAGACCACTCATACCACTCCTCAGTTGAAAGCATGTGCATGGATCGCACTGCTTGAAATGGATTCCTTCGACATTTTTTGCTCGGCATCCCCAAACACTGGTCCCTTCTCAATGAACCACTAGAGAAGCAGCAGGCCCCAATGGGCACACCCCCTAACTGCGTACGGTGTCTGAAAATCATTACCGTCGTACCACGTCGTACCATGTAATGATGGGCCATGTAGTGCTTTATATCCCTGGATTTTTTCAGCCTGTCAGGCCACCACCTGAGGCTCCTACACTCCATTTGCAATCTATCACCTCAGGGCTCGCGGCTGATCTTTGGGGCAAGAAACTTTGGCAGGCTTTGTGGTCAAACGGTTGAACATGGTCAAACATTCGTAGACCATGATAAAAGAAAAAGGCATGTTGTTTATGCTTCTCAAACGGTCAAACCATGTCAAACCCTTTGAAATCATTGCCTCGCACCTCACAATCCTGCAGCTGGCAAGATGAAAGCTCTTGTGTTGCTCCTTCACCTCAGAAATGGTTTTCTGCCATTGCAATCATTTTGGCTTTCTGTTTGAAGTTCTTAAAACCAATCAATTGGCATATTGAATTTCAAGCTTTAAGCTGCCCACAGCCACGGCCGCTGTTCGTGGCATAAACAGCTATCTGAATGTCACGGTTTGGTCAAAAGTTGAACGTGTAATGCGAGAACAATGGAAAGCACAATGGAAAGCATATCACACTGGAATAAAGATGAATAAAGTATGCTATGTAAACCCGTGAACATTGTTCAATCATTTGTTTTCTAATTTATTCCACACTCCCTCCTTTGCTGCAGGTGGCAGCTGGCCTTTCGAGAGCGCTCCCTTGTCCCTTTACCACATGGCGCATCACAATTCGACCTGAACAAGTGGAGGTATGTAAGGCCAATGTAAGGAATGCTATGATTCAAACCCATTCGGCATGTTTCAACATGTTGCAACATCGGGTTGTGGGCACCATCTTTTGCATAAGGTGCATGTCACTCATACCATGGATGGTGTTGAGTCAACCCTTACTTGTCGTAGTTAGGCGCCCTGGGCATTGTAAAGGTTTAAGCAGTACATTGTTTTTGCCATGTGGGACTTATGGCATGCGATCGAACCGGCGGTGTTTGTGAGTTGGCTCGCAATCCTTTCAAAAAAACTCACCTCAAACGTGACTTCGTTCCTTGTGGTAAAACGAGAAACTTCACACAGCCATCAGGGCCGGGCCATGTTCCCCAGTGTTCAAATTTGCAATCGGAGAAGTCAGCTGCCCTGCATGAGTCCATCCTGGGCGACAAAAGAAAAACGCAAATTTTGAATCTCGCAACACATGGCACAATGTAATGAACGGAATGTGTTCTCCCAACACCTAGATCAAATAATGGCCTGGAATTAAAAAGTCTGCCCGCCTGCCTACAATTTGCAGGCAAAGGTTTGCAAACAGGAAAGTAGCACAAGTCAGCAGCATTCACCGGACAAAACTGGCCAGTCACCAAGTCACCAAGAGTCTGAGGCAGCGGGGTGGTCAAAGGAAGTTTAGAAATTTATACGTGCGTGTTGCGGAGTTTCACAGCAAAGATGAATGACAGCAAAGAAGTAGCATAGCAAGGAAGAACAGCAAAAAAAAAAACATAGCAAAGAAGATTCACAGCAATAAGGAACCAGAGCGAAGAAGTACCAGAGCAAAGAAGTACCACAGCAAAGAAGTCTCACAGCAAAGAAGTACCAGAACAAAGAAGTACCAGAGCAAAGAAGTAGCATAGCAAAGAAGTCACATAGCAAAGAAGCCACATAGCAACGAAATCTCATAGAAAGAAGTACCACATCACAGCAAAAATGAATGACAGCAAAAAAGACTCACAGCAAAGAAGTCCCATAGCAAACAAGTCCCACAGCTAAGAAGTCTCACAGCAAAGAAGCACCACAGGAAAGATGAATAAGAGCAAAGAAGTAGCATAGCAAAGAAGGACAGCTAAGAAGTACCACAGCAAGGGAGTCTCATAGCAAAGAAGCACCACAGCAAAAAGTACCGTACGGCCCGAAAATGGGCCGTTTTTGCAGATCATGATCTTCGTGCAATTGCAGAAAATGCTGCGTTTCTCATTTGTACCCAGCCATTTTTGTGCACATTCTATCGCAATTTACAGTGTGTCTGGATAAGAATGTGTCATTTCGTGTCATGAAATTGACAAAATCATGCTTGATGATCCCCAAAAAACGTATACGTTTTTTGAAGCGTTTTGCGTTTTACCACAGCGCCAGCGCATCGTTTTCCACCTCATCCCAACTTGCGTACCGTCTCTCCTTTGATGTCACATACGTCTGAGTTCCGACGTATATAGCGTGACATCATGTGTGTGTGCACCGAAGTACAGAAGACGTGTCAAGCGTGACATCATGTGTGTGTGCACCAAAGTACAAAGACATGTCAAGCGTAACATCATGTGTGCGCACCGAAGTACAGAAGACGTGTGCACCGAAGTACAGAAGACGTGTCAAGCGTGACATCATGTGTGTGCACTGAAGTACAGAAGACGTGTCAAGCGTGACATCATGTGCGCGCACCGAAGTACAGAAGACATGTCAAGCGTGACATCATGTGCGTGCACCGAAGTACAGAAGACGTGTCAAGCGCGACATCATGTGCGTGCACCGAAGTACAGAAGACGTGTCAAGCGTGACATCATGTGTGTGTGTGCACCGAAGTACAGAAGACCTGTCAAGCGTGACATCATGTGTGTGTGCACCGAAGTACAGAAGACGTGTCAAGCGTAACATCATGTGTGGGCACCAAAGTACAGAAGTCGTGCGCACGGAAGTACAGAAGACGTGTCAAGCGTGACATCATGTGTGTGTGCACCGAAGTACAGAAGACGCGTCAAGCGCGACATCATGTGTGTGCACTGCACTGAAGTACAGAAGACGTGTCAAGCGTGACATCATGTGTGTGTGTGCGCCGAAGTACAGAAGACATGTCAAGCGTGACATCATGTTGTGTGCACCGAAGTACAGGAGACGTGTCAAGTGTAACAGCATGCGTGCGCAACGAAGTCTAGAAGACGTGTCTCAAAAGATGCATGAGTACAAAATGCAAAAGAAGTCTCATAGCAAAGAAGTCACATAGCAAAGAAGTCACATAGCCAAAAGAAGTCTCGTAGCAAAGAAGTACCATAGCAAAGAAGTCACATAGCAAAGAAGTCACATAGCAAAGAAGTCTCACAGCAAAGAAGACCCATAGGAAAGAAGTAACATAGCAAAGACATCTCATAGAAAGAAGTACCACATCACAGCAAAGATGAATGACAGCAAAAAAGACTCACAGCAAAGAAGTCCCATAGCAAACAAGTCCCACAGCTAAGTCTCACAGCAAAGAAGTACCACAGGAAAGATGAATAAGAGCAAAGAAGTAGCATAGCAAAGAAGGACAGCTAAGAAGTACCACAGCAAGGAAGTCTCATAGCAAAGAAGTCCCATAGCAAAAAGAAGTCTCATAGCAAAGACCTACCATAGCAAAGAAGCTTCAACTTTCAGTTTTTGAGGGAAGTCTCGCACGAAAGCTTCGTTTTCACATCTTCAACTTGCACTTTTTGAAGGAAGTCTCCCACGAAAGCTTCGTTTTCACATCTTCAACTATCAGTTTTTGAGGGAAGTCTCCAACGAAAGCTTCGTTTTCACATCTTCAACTTTCAGTTTTTGAAGGAAGAGTCGCACGAACCCATCGCTTCCACAACTTCAACTTGCACTTTTTGAGGGAAGCCTCGCACAAAAGCTTCGTTTTCACATCTTCGGCTTTAACTTTTTGAGGAAAGTCTCGCACCAAAGCTTCGTTTTCACATCTTCGACTTTCAGTTTTTGAAGAAGTCTCGCACAAAAGCTTCGCTTTCACATCTTCAACTTGCGCTCTTTGATGGAAGTCTCGCACGAAACCAGTGTTTGAAAGTTAGCGGGCGCACGAAATGCCGTGTTTTGCAGGACAAAAGGCGCCTCGGAAGATGGATGGGGAAGGTCTGCTGCGCGGCAGTTGCCAGACGGTCTCGGCTATGTTCGGATCATGGTCGGATCATGGTCGGATCGGCCGCCTAGTGGACTTGACAGTTCAGGGGTCATTTTCACAACTTCAACTTTCAAAAATCGAAGGATGTCTCGCATGAAAGCTTCGTTTTCACATCTTCAACTTTCACTTTTAGAGGGAAGCCTCGCACAAAAGCTTCGTTTTCACATCTTCAACTTTAACTTTTTGAGGAAAGTCTCGCACCAAAGCTTCGTTTTAATGTCTTCAACTTTCAGTTTTTGAGGAAAGTCTCGCACCAAAGCTTCCCTTTCACATCTTCAGCTTTCAGTTTTTAAAGGAAGTCTCGCAACAAAGCTTCAACTTGCACTTTTTCCCGAAAGCTCCTGCGAAGGGTTTTTCCCAAAGAACAACTACCAAATTCATCTACATAACATCTCCTACTTACATCATCATCACATACATCTCAAACAAATCATATCATATACATCATCTACACCTACATTTACTCTACATCATCTACATCTACATCACAGAACATCTCCTACTCACATCATCATTACATACATCTCATACAAATCATATCATAACATCATCTCCATCATCAACCTCATGTCATCGACATTTACATCACTTACATCTATTACAAATCAGAGAAATCATCTACATCATCAACATTTACATCATCTACTCAGGAATTAATACTCAGGAGTAGTTACTCAGGAGTAGTTATATACTCAGGAGTTTATAGTCAGGAGTTTATACTCAGGAGTTAATATTCAGGAGTAAAACTCATACCAAATACTCCTACTTCTCAAGATCTTCTAAATTCTCTCTTTAGGCGGCAGGGCAGCCAAACGCCGGTTTGCGAAACGCAACCCTTTCGCACGAAATGAGGTTCGATGTGCAAAAACCGGAATCAAATTGCGATTTGAAAGTGTCCGGAGCAACCCTTTCGCACGACATGAGGTTTGATGTGAAAAAACTGAAATAAAATTGCGACTTTTTCGGATCTTGACTCTGGGACCCCTCTGCGGGGATCGTTCGTGTCGACGCACGAACGTGTGGTGAAACGCGAATTTTGTTGTGTGAAGTGCAACCGTTTCGCACGAAATGAGGGTCGATGTGCAAAAACTGCGGTAAAATTGCGATTTGTTTCGTCGGATCTTGTCCGCGGAACCCTCTGCGGGGATAGTGCGTGCCGGACGCACAAACGTGTGGTGAAATGCGAATTTTGCTGTGCGAAGGCTGTGCCCCGGCAACCCTTTCGCACGACATGAGGTTCTATGTGCAAAAACTGAAATAAAATTGCGATTTTAAAATCTCACATGCAACCGTTTCGCACAAAATGAAAGTCGAAGTGCATAAATTGAAGTAAAATGGCGATTTTTACACCTCAGATGCAACCCTTTCGCACGAAATACGGGTGGAAGTGCAAAAAAATAAGGTAAAATTAGTAAAATTGCGATTTTTTACATCTCAGATGCAACGCTTTCGCACAAAATGACGCTGGAAGTGCGACAATTCAGGTAAAATTGCAATTTGAAGCTCTCTGTGTCACAGCTTCTGTGTAGGAGTGTTTGTGTGTGAAAAGACTTCTCACTGTGTAAACGTGTCTGTGTGTAAACGATCTTCTCTGTAAAAGTTGCTGTGTGTAAACGGGTCTTGGTGTAACCGCTCTTCTGTGTAAAAGTTGGTGTGTGTAAACGCTCTTCTGTGTAAACGCGTGGCTGTGTAAAAGCTGTTGCGTGTAAAAGCTTCTGTGTGTGAAAGCTTCGTAAACGCTCTTCTGTGTAAAAGTTGGTGTGTGTAAACGCTCTTCTGTGAAAAGCCTCCGCTGTGTAAACGTGTGGCTGTGTAAAAGCTCTTGTGTGTGAAAGTCTCTGTGTGTAAAAGCTTCTGCGTGCAAAGACTTCTCTGTGTAACCGGGTGTGTGTGTGTGTGCGTATGTAAAACGATCTTCTGTGTATAATTTTTTGTGTGTGAACGTGTCTTGGCGCAAACGCTGTTCTGTGTAAAAGTTGGTCTGAATAAACGCTCTTCTGTGTAAAAGCTTCTGTGTGCAAACCTGCGTGTAATCGCGTGGCTGTGTAAAAGATCTCAGATGCAACCCTTTCGCACAAAATGACGTTGGAAGTGGAAAAATTGAGGTAAGATTGCGATTTGAAGCTCTTCTGTGAAAAAGCTTCTGCGTTGGAGTTCCTGTGTGAAAAGAGTTCTCTGTGTAAACGTGTCTGTGTGTAAATGATCTTCTCTGTCAAAGTTCCTGTGTGCAAACGTGTCTTGGTGTAAACGCTCTTCTGTGTAAAAGTTGGTGTGTGTAAGCGCTCTTCTGTGTAAAAGCTCCTCTGTATAAACGCGTGGCCGTGTAAAAGCTTTCTGTGTAAAAGCTTCTGTTTGCAAAAGCGCCTGCGTGCAAAGACTTCTCTGTGTAAGCGCGTCTGTGTGTAAAGGCTATTTTGTGTAAAAGCTGCTGGTCGTAAACGCGTCTGTGTGAAAAGCTCTTCTGCGTAGACGCTTCTGCGTGGAAACGAATCTTTGTGTCAAAGCTCGCGTGTGTAAATGTTCTTCCTTGTGACAGCTTCTTTATGCGAAACCTTCTGGGTGCAAAGACTTCTCTGCATAAACAGGTCTGTATGTAGAAGCTCTTCTGTGTAGAATTTTGCGCGTAACGCTCCCAGCTGCTGTCAGTAAAAGCTCCTGTGTGTAAACGCTGCTCTGTCTAAACGCTCTTCTGCGTCAAAGCTTCTGTGTGTCAACGCGTCTTGGTGTAAAAGCTTTATGTGTGTAAAAGTTGCGTTGTGTGAAAAGTCTTCTGTGTAAAAGCTTCTGTGTGGGGCTATTGCGTGTGTGTAAACGCGTCTGGGTATAAAAACTGCTCCATGTGCAGATGTATGCGATCTTGCAACCGGTCCTTGTCGGATACCGGGAGTCTAAGAACACGCTGTGTCAGCACATTTCTTTCTTTGTACAAGAGGTTGTATGGCTTGAATGGGCTTGTATGCAGATGGCGCGGACGACAACGGCATTGCGCCGTTGATGGAAGCCGTGCTCGTCGTTATGCGCAAGGTGCTTCATCACGTGGTCACATATTTGCCGTTGCAAACTCGCTGCGTCACTATTTGATTCTTCTGCCAGGTACATCAGCACTGGATGTGGCGCAGATTGCAGCCTGCGTTGTGCGCGTTGCAAAAAAAGCACGCGTTGGCGCTACGTTGTGCAACTGCATTGCTTTCACCTTGTGATGACGTTGTTTGAAATATTTCTGTGTGAGAGCTTCTGTGTGTGTGCGTTTCTGCGTGCAAAGATTTCTGGCAATTGACCGACCGAAAGTTGTTCGAAGCATCATCGCCTCTCACACTTGGATCTGTTCGCATAAGGAAAAGGAAACTGACGCACTGGTGCGTGAATTCGCAGCTGCGATTTCTCGTGTGTTTTGACCTTGCTTCATCACGTGGTCACATATTGACGGTTGCCACTCGTTGCGTCACTGTTTGATTCATCTGCCAAGTACATCAGCTCTGGATGCGGCGCAGATTGCAGCCTCTGTTGCACGCGGTAAAAAAAGAACCACGTGTTGAGGCTACACTGTCGAACTGCAAAGGTTTTCATTCCCGAAAGCTACTGCCAAGGTTTTGTTTCTCAAAGAACAGACAAATTCATCTACATCACATACATCTCCTACAAATCAGATACATCTCATAGGAATCACAGAGGAGTTATCATACAGGAATTGTTAGGCAGCAGTTGTTATTCATCGTCATTCACCAACATCAACCATTGTATCATTCATCGTCATTCATCAACATCAATCATCTTACACTTTCTTCCTATCTTCTCCTTCCCAACTCTTTTCGTCTACTCCCTCCTGCTTTCCTTTCGGGCCACAGTGTCGTCTAGTTGAGGGAAGTCTCCAACGATAGCTTCGTTTTCACATCTTCAACTTTCAGTTTTTGAAGGAAGAGTCGCACGAACCCATCGCTTCCACATCTTCAACTTGCACTTTTTGAGGGAAGCCTCGCACAAAAGCTTCGTTTTCACATCTTCAGCTTTAACTTTTTGAGGAAAGTCTCGCACCAAAGCTTCGTTTTCACATCTTCGACTTTCAGTTTTTGAAGAAGTCTCACACAAAAGCTTCGTTTTCACATCTTCAACTTTCAGTTTTTGAGGGAAGTCTCGCACGAAACAAATGTTTGAAAGTTAGCGGGCGTGCGAAATGCCGTGTTTTGCAGGACAAAACGCGCCTCGGAAGATGGATGGGGAAGGTCTGCTGCGCGGCAGTTGCCAAACGGTCTCGGCTATGTTCGGATCATGGTCGGATCGGCGGCGCTGTGGAACTGACAGTTCAGGGTGGCTCTGCATCCTTTTGCGCGCGTGGCTATTGTGTTTTGCAACTCAAGCTCTGCAGACCGCGCTGTAATGGTTGCGTCAAGGACGCACTGCGTTGCCTTTGGGCACATAGTTCTACTGCGCTTTGCAACTCAGTCTCTGCAGATCGAACTGTAGTGGTTGCATCAAGGTTGCTTTGCCTTGCTTTTGCGCACGTAGTTCTGTTGTGTTTTGCAACTGTGTCTCTGCAGATCGCATTGTAATGGCTGCGTCAAGGTTCCTTGGCGCCATGGCTACGTGCGGAATACTATTGTCTTTTGCAGCTGGACATCGTAAATCGTATTGGAATGGCTGCATCCAGGTTGCGATACTGATTTGTCAGCAGATTTTCTCAATTTTGGCCTTTGTGATTTTCCGTTTAACTTGTCTTTTAATAAGCCTTCAAGATCGTGCTTTTTTTGGCTTCGGCGTCGAGATCCGGTTTTGGAGCTGGAATGTCTGGCACCGTGCGCGAAAAAGCTTCTGTGTAAATACTTCTTTGTGTAAAGCCTTCTCTGTGTAAAAGCTTCTCTGTGTAAAAGCTTCTCTGTGTAAAAGCTTCTCTGTGTAAAGGCTTGTCTGTGTAAAAGCTTCTGTGTAAAAAAGCTTCTCTGCGTAAAGGCTTCTGTGTGTAAAAGCTTCTCTATGTAAAAGCTTTTCTGTGTAAAGCTGCTGTGTGTAAATCCTTGCTGTGTGTAAAACCTTCTCTGTGTAAATGCTTCTTTGTGTAAGGGCTTCTCTGCGTGAAAGCTTGCTGTGTGTAAAAGCTTCTCTGTGTAGGGGCTTCTCTGTGTAAAGGCTTCTTTGTGTAAAAGCTTCTCTGTGTAACAGCTTCTCTGTGTAAGGACTTCTGTGTGTAAAAGCTTCTGTATGCAAAAGTCTCACTGACTAAGACTTGTCTGCATAAAAGCTTTTGTGTGCAAAAGTTTCACTGAGTAAAGACTTCTCTGTGTAAAAGCTTTTGTGTGAAAAGCTCCTCTGTGTAAAGGCTTGTCTGTGTAAAAGCTTCTGCGCGCACAAGCTTCACTGTGTAAAGACTTCTCTCTGTGCAAAAGCTTCTCTGTGTATATGCTTCTCTGTGTGAGGGCTTCTCTGTGTGTAAAGGCTTCTGTGTGTAAAAGGTTCTTGTGTAAGGACTTCTGTGTGTAAAAGTGTCTTTGTGAAAAGCTTGCTGTGTGTAAAACCTTGCTGTGTGTACAAGCTTCTCTGTATAAATGCTTCTTTGTGTAAGGGCTTCTCTGCGTGAAAGCTTGCTGTGTGTAAAAGCTTCTCTGTGTAGGGGCTTCTCTGTGTGAAAGCTTGCTGTGTGTAAATGCTTCTTTGTGTAGGGGCTTCCCCCCGCGAAAGCTTGCTGTGTGTAAAAGCTTCTCTGTGGAAAAGCTTCTGTGTGTAAAAGCTTGCCGTGAGTAAAAGCTTGCTGTGTGTAAAAGCTTGCTGTGTGTAAAAGCTTGCTGTGTGTAAAGGCTTCTGTGTGTAAAAGCTTGCTGCGTCTGAAAGGTTCTCTGTGTAAGGGCTTCTAGAAGAGCTGGGATCAACTGAGAAGATGTGAGAAGAGGAGAGAAGAGATGAGAAGACATGAGATGAGCTGGCATGAGCTGCGAAGAGCTGAGAAGAGTTGAGAAAATCTGAGAAGACATGACATAGGCTGAGATGAGATGAGCTGGGAGGGGTTGAGACGACCTGACATGAGAAGAGGGGTGAAGAGCTGAGTTGAGACCAGCCGCGTAGAATGCAGAAGCTGAGAAGAGCTGAACTAGAAGAATTCAGATGAGCTGAGAAGAGATGAGAAAAGCTCAGATGACATGAGAAGAGATGAGAACAGTTGTGATCAGCTGAGAAGAGCTGAGAAAAGAAGAGAAGACGTGAGATGAGATGAGGTGAGACGTGATGAAATGAAAAACGCTGAGAGGACACGACATGAGATGAGATGAGATTGGATGAGACGTGATGAAATGAAAAACGCTGAGAGGACACGACATGAGATGAGATGAGATGGGATGGGATGAGATGAAAAATGCTGAGAAGACATTGGGGTCAAAGATGAGATGGGATGGGATGACACAGACTGCAGTGACAGTGGGATGCAACGAGCAATTTCCAAGAGAAGCTGCGATGCAATGAGATCAGATGAAAGGAGAAAAGATCCAGCATTCAAAAGACACCGCACCGGAATGAAAAGTCAAGAGATTGTTGCTGCGAAGCACGGAAGGCTTGCCTGCATCCTATATACACAGTCTTTGTTCGGCTCTATTGATAAGCGTTTCAGTTTCGAAACTTCCGCCCCTGGCTTGCCCGAGGACTAGTTGTAGTGATGATCAAAGGAAGTTTCGTAGATTCTCATTAGCCCAAAAATCATTGTGTCCAGTGGGCACCTGCCTGAAGATATTATTGAATCCAGCTGGCATGTGCCTGGCATGTGCTTGAAGTAGAGAAGTAGCTCAAAAGATCATGAAGTCCAGTTAGCATGCGCCTGAAGGCCTGAAGTCCAGTGGGCACCTGCCTGAAGAGCCCGTGCCTGAAGTAGAGAAACAGCTCGAAAGATCATTAAGTCCAGTTGACATGTGCATGAAGTAGAGAAATCGCTAAAAAAAGATCATTAAGTCCAGTCGGCATGTGCCTGAAGTAGAGAAGTAGCTCAAAAGATCATTCAGTCCAGTCAATACAGAAGTAGCTCAAAAGATCATTAGATCCAGTGGGCATGTGTCTGAACTAGAGAAGTACCTCAAAGGATCATTAAGTCCAGCTCGCATGTGCCTGAAGCAGAGAAGTAGCTCCAAAGATGGTTGACTTTTTGGTTTCTCTGTTGAGGCTGTGCTATGGTAGTCTGCATGTGTCGATGTACTTTTTGCAATGGAACTGCTGCATCAACGCTAGTTGTTGTGTGTGTGTGTTGCAACCCCATTGCGCTTTGCAAGCCAGGCTCGCATTGGAACTGCGACATCAAGTGAGGTTTGAATGTTAGGATTGGTACGACACATTGTGTTTTTTCGGGTGAGCGGAAGTTCCCTTGCGGAGAGAAGTAGGTTCGAGCGCGCGATGGTCTTAGGCGTCGTCGCTTGGCCGTCGAATCTACCTCGAATGGTACTGGCATTGGGAGTAAGGCTCTCAAGGTGACTCTTTTGTCTCTCTGTTGACACTGTGCTATGGTACTTTGCATGTGTCGGTGTACTTTGTGCATTGGAACTGCTGCACCAACGCTAGTTGTTGCGCAGCATTGTGTTGCGACTCCATTGTGCTTTGCAAGCCAGTCTTGGCACATCGCACTGGAACTGCTGCGTAAAAATTGAAATGTGAGGATTTGCACCAAACATTGTTTTTCGGGTAAACGGAAGTTCCGCAGCGGAGAAAAGTAGGTTCGAGCGCGCAACGGTCTTAGGCGTCGCCGCTTGGCCGTCGAATCTACCTCGAACGGTGCTGGCAGTGGGAGTAAGGCTCTCAAGGTGACTTTTGTGTCCCTCTGTTGACACTGTGCTACGGTACTTTGCATGCGTCGGAACTGCCGCATCACGGCTAGTTGTTGTGCAGCATTGTGCTGCGATATTTTTGCGTTGCTAGATCACATTGGAACGGCTGCCTCAAGATTCCTCGCCGCTGCAGCTGCGTGCGTGATTTCATTGTTTTTGCAGCTGGACATGGAGGTTGCGATGGTGATTTGGCAACAGGTTTTTCCATTTTGGCGCTGATGCTTTTCCTTTTAATAATTTGTTCAAGAAGTGCTCCAAAATCGGCTTTCTTTTGGCCTTGGCCTCGAGATCGGGTTTTGGAGCTCCAGTTTCTGTGGTGTAAAAGCTTCTCTGTGTGAAAGTTTCTCTGAAAAAGCTGCTCTGTGTAGCAGCTGCTCTGTGTAAAAGCTTCTGCGTGTAAAATCTTTTGTGTGTAATTAAATGCTTTTGTGTGAAAAGGCTTGCTCTGTGTAAAAGCTTGCTGTGTGCAAAAGTTTCTCTGCGCAAAAGCTTCTGTGTGTAAAGCTTGCTCTGTGTTAGAGCTTCTCTGCGCAAAAGCTTCTGTGTGCAAAAGCTTCTCTGCGTAAAAAGTTCTCTGCGTAATAGCTTCCCTGTGCAAAAGCTTCTCTGTGTAAAAGCTTCTGTGTGTAAAATCTTTTGTGTGTAAAAGCTTCTCTGTGTAAAAGCTTCTCTGTGTAAAAGCTTCTCGTGTAAAAGCTTCTCTGCGTGAAAGCTTCTCTGTAAAAGCTGCTTTGTGTAGCAGCTGCTCTGTGTAAAAGCGTCTGTGAGTAAAATCTGTTGCGTGTAAATGCTTTTGTGTGGAAAAGCTTGCTCTGTGTAAAAGCTTGCTGTGTGTAAAAGCTTCTCTGTATAAAAGCTTCTGTGTGCAAAAGCTTCTCTGTGTAAAAGCTTCTGTGTGTAAAATCTTTTGTGTGTAAAAGCTTCTCTGTGTAAAAGCTTCTCTGTGTAAAAGCTTCTCTGTGTAAAAGCTTCTCTGCATGAAAGCTTCTCTGTAAAAGCTGCTCTGTGTAGCAGCTGCTCTGTGTAAAAGCTTCTGTGTGTAAAATCTTTTGTGTGTAAATTGCTTTTGTGTGGAAAAGATTGCTCTGTGCAAGAGCTTGCTGTGTGTAAAAGCTCCTCTGCATAAAAGCTTGCTGTGTGCAAGAGCTTCTCTTTGTAGAAGCTTCTGTGTGGAAGAGATTTGTGTGTAGAAGCCTCTCTCTGTGTAAGGCATCTCTGTGTCAAGAGCTGGGAAGAGCTGAACTTGACAAGAGGTGAGAAGAGTTTAGAGGAGCTGAGAAGGAGGTGAGATTAGTTGAGTTGAGAAGAGGTGGCGAGGGGTGAGAGTCGTTGAGAAGAATCTAGAAGAGGCGAAAAGAGTTGAGCTGATGTGGGAAGAAAGGAAACAATGGAGAACTGTTGAGAAGTGTTGTGAGAAGAATTGACAAGAGCTGAGAATGTCTGAGAAGAGCTGCAAAGAGCTGAGGAGTGATGGCCACGGTTGAAAAGGATGAAGCAAGATTATGACGAAGTCACTGAGCAGAGTTGAGAAGGTGTGACCCTTCGCCGCAGCTCCTATAGGCAAAGCTTGTTTTTCCATCCTATAGTCTTAAGCTTCTTTCCTCTTGGAAACTTCCGTCACCCGCCTCGTGCGGGTTTTACTTTTAGCGTAGCCCTTGCCCATTATACAGATTGGCTCTTCCTAGCCAAGAGAGTCGTAGGAAGTGAGCAGAACCATGGCTGGGTAGCAAACAGACTTTGGAGGAAAGGAAAAGTAGGTGCCTTTGCATGGACATGTCACCATCATATCCCCTCCCGAGCAGGGATGATTTATGGTCACACAAAACCACACACAGAGGTAAACGGAAGAGGAAATCAGAGCACACAACAGACAGGGGTCTGCAAACGCTCTGGTCCGAAAGGTGAGGTCCCTAAGAAATTCAAAAACCAAAACAACTAAAAGCATGCACTCATAGATCGAAGTACACAACCACGAGAGCATAAAGATGTACAAAGACTAAAGATGCGTAAAGATGCATGAAATGGAATGCTAAAAAATTGATCCACCACCAAGCTCTTGGCCCACATGGCTCTGCTTGAGAAAGAATCTCAGGCAATTGAAAGTTGAGAGTCGCATCATGTTAACTGTTTTGGACACTTCGAAACAACGAAGCTCCCACAACAAAATGACAAAATGATTCTGAGTTCTGCACTGCATAGTTGCAAAAGCCGCCCTTTGTGTTTGGCTTCAACTTGGCAGGACTCTGGCATCAAAAGTTGGAATATGTTGGAATCAGAGTGAATCAAACATGAACTGACTTCTGTCAACTTCGTTGAATCATCTTTGTCCATCTCCAAGTAGACCTTTCAAACCTATCGGCTTTGTCAGAACATTCATGATTTCAGAGCAATCTAAAGTTGCATGCGAAGTGCCAGAGATCGCTTTCTGTACATTTGGCCTCCTCCGCATGTCCTTGGACTGAGAAGATTCGAAAAGGTTCTGACAGTTCTCTGTCAGAGGCTGCCCAATGAACCAACAGGGCCATTGTATTATATACGTACGTTGAATGCTCTACCTAAAAGAAACATGGAAATATAGCTGTGGATCAACAACCACTCTTTTGAACACGCGCTTGTTCTTATTTATTCAGCGTCAGCGTTTGCAGTCGTTTTACGTACTTGCTGCTGACTATTGTGGTTGGGGACACTTACGCATGCGCTTGTCTGCACTTGCACAAGCACTTGTTACACAATTATTGCTGCCGCCTGGTCTCCATTTACAGTGTAAAATGTGCCAAAGAGTTTTGACACATCAAAGCAAAGACTTGATAGCTCAGAGGAAACTGTGGCAGTGGAGCTGTGTGTAACCTGGACGAAGACAAAAGTAAAAGGATCCGAGAAATGTTGCAGTACAAAATGTGAGAAATGCCCACTGACAGTCCCCGAAACCTGGGCAAAATCAAACAACGCTGTAGAGCATGATCGGGAATCTTCATCTTCTCTTGCTTCCCTTTTTTATTCTTCATCTTCATCTTCTTCATTTTGCTGATTCTAGAATGAGCATTTCTCAACAATTGCTGACCAACTTTGGGAATGTAGTTTTGCACATGTGCATTCCGATCCACGGGGTTGTTGGAGCAGGTGCTGCTCAAACGCACCGGATGTGATTTTGAACTGGCTTTGCCTGCAATTGTAACCAACTCGGGAAGATTTTAGCTTCAGGTGGGTCAAACAAAGCACGGCAAATCAACAAGTGCCCTGTTTGTAAAAAGTGTCTTTAAAAGCCTGTTTCTTTTCCACCACTATGATTACACATCTGGAATCTGAAGCAAACTTGATATGCTGGGGCAGCTGCTTTGAGCAATCGCTCCATTGCCTTGGCACATGTTCGGCAATGGCAGAAAGCAGAAGATCCAAAGATTGTTCGTGGCCTTTGAGCAAGCATGAAAATTCAATCTCCAGTAGGGTTTCAAAAAACCTTTAAGGAACGCAAACATGGCTGAACAGTGCGACTTAACCCACGCGCCGCCATAGGTTTGATTGCTTGGTTGTAATCAAATGAAAGTGAGCATGTAGTATATACAGTATACGTCTGCATGCATATGGATATAGATATTTCTAGAGTTGCCTTGGCATATAAATAGAATAGTAATTATTCGTGTATATGTATCATATGTATGTATGTTTCTGCATAAATAGAAAGAAGGTGCGTACCTCCATTCATGTTTGAGGACCACACCAGCATCAGTTTCACAAATACAAGAAATGACATAGAGCCACAGCAACACCAAGACATCAGAGACCCGAAAGGGAGGCCCTCATGCTCTCGGGCATCAGAATCAAAATGCAAAGATACCCTGCACGCCCTCCAGACGGCCCAGACTCCATGGGTCACCATGGCTTTCAAGGAGTACTTTGGGATACTACCAGAATCTTGATGAGACGAATGTTGGCAAGACAGGGAGTATGCAACAGATGGGCCGGATGCCCTCAATTGTATACACTGAATAAAAAATAAATAAATAAATAAATAAATAGAACTGCTGCTTCGTTGAGGTTCTTGCGACCATAAGCCAATGTCACAGTCTTCTCCCTCTGTGCTAGGCCTCAATACAGAAAACACACAGCAATACACAGCAGGCAAAGAACAACAACAAACGTAGAATTCCTGACATCTTCACTCACCCACTCTGCCAAGTTTGGGCTCCAAACGCATAGCAAGCCACTGTCCTGAATAGATCCGAGTCAGCAAATAGGTTGCATTTCATCTAAAAGACACAATGCTTCCAATCAGTGCATCTTCTTGTCTCTGGTGGCTCCCTGAATCGATTGGGTTTATTTGTCAGCAACCACAATAGCTGACACCAGACGCATGCAGCGGTCACTGCAGTCGTAAGGTTCCGGCTGGATGAGATATTCGTCGCACGCACCTTGCAAACAATGTGTCAAGTTATGTAGAGGTGATCACGGGATATCACGGGTATAAGCTCTCATGTCTTGGAGTCTTGCAGCCTTCTTTTAGAATTGCATGCATGGGCTCGTCAAGTCACAACGCCCAAAAATTTGTCTGGTTCTTGATATGATTTATCAAAACAATAAGAATCGTGGCTGGCATTTGTGCCATCTTCCCTACCGTGAGGTGAGTGGTCAACCTATAAAGGAACATAATGTACATCCAAGCAACATATTTCACAGATATTTAGACTTGTATCTGACTCCACTCATCATCTCATCTCGGTTTACGATAAAACAAAACAACTGAAAAAAAAATCTGTGGATAAGCGGATAAGCCAGCTTTGTGGCTGTGGCCCAGGCGTCCACCATAGCTTGGCGCAACTTCTACACTGCGACGCCGATAGCGTTGAGTATTCAAAGCCTCAGCCAGAACGGTCGAACAGTTTCAAACATCAGAGGTTGAGGTCGAACAGTATCGAACATTTGCAAACAACATGTCTCCCATGCCGCTCTTGACAGTTTTGCATGTCCATGGCTGATTTTCTGCTGCATATTCTGAGCTTACAACTTCACACTCAGACCATTCACCCCACTGACTGAGCCTGCAAGTTCAACATGCTTTTGCGGGCAGCGCAATGCCCAAAAACTCAGCAAAGGCCAACGGCTTTCCAAAGGACCAACCCTTCACCCCACTTCATGCACCGGCACGCTTGGTTTTTCACGGTGTGCGAAAAGCATCGCTGCACCGATGCAATTCCCACCACCGACATGCTAACAGCACTGGAATTCGATTTGAGGCCAATGCTCTCAGGGGATGGCAAAGTCAAACCACCGTTTTTCTTAGACACAACACAAGCGTTGGGTCGGCTGTGGGCATGTGCACTGCGAGTTACGAGATAACAGAATGAAGATGAATGAAGCATGTTGAAGAGTGGAAACCAAGTCACATGATGTCACATGCGTGCCTGCAATCTGTTGCCTGGCAGCCACCATTGTTGCAGGCTCCATTTTCCAAAGAAGATCCCCAGCAGGGAAGCCCACCTGAAAAAGGATCGTCTGGAATTGCCGCAGTTCACCGCCAAAGCAATGCGAAATACTAAGTCAGCCAGTCAGGCAATCTTTGCACTGCAACCCGACATAGTATTTGAATGTTTCGAGGGTACCCTAGACAAACCTCTGCTGATTGATGAAAACTGTGTCCATTGGCGGTTGTCGTTTTTCTTGAGATTCATGGGTTCAATATATTCTACCATGGACATAGCCTAGCAATGATTTCATTTCATAATGTTTGTTGTTGTGCCTGTGAAATCCTGCTGCCTGTTGACCAGTGTCTCCAAAACAATCAGTGATAACATCTTTCAATCACAATTGCAGAGCAATATAGTGAAGGATGTGAAGGTAAGAATTCAATAAATGCCCTGCCTGGATCTGACTTTCTTTCGATTCTGCGCATCCTGTTTGGATTGAATCAACCCACCACGCTCCTTGAAACATGAAGCTGCTTAAACAAAACTTGTTTGAAGGAGAAAGTGCGCCTTTCATGACGTCCATCTCCGCATGAAACACTGCACCTTGGCATTTTGCAAATGACTTAAGTAATCAATCTCACATATGTCAACCACAACATCATCGCATCCAAACCATGTCAAGTTGGCAGATTAAACAAAGATCACAATACCAGGGGCGTGTTATTTTTTTAGGATGAAAACATGGACGCGGATCCCTTAGGCTCTGTGTTTCCGAAGACGGCCTCTGGAGAAACTGCCGACCAAAAAGTGCATAAGACTCTAGCGAGAGCTCGACTATGCTCGACAAACGTAGTTCAAAATCGTAACAAAGATGAGGTCGGAAAATTGCGCACGAGACTGTAAATGCAGAAACTGAGGGGCGCAGGCTAGCACCGGATTTGTGCGCGAAATGGTGTCGATTCGATGGTGCGTGCTATGCGGAATTCCGACTGGCTGTGACGAAACGCATTGGCACGCCTGCAAGCATGAAAGCATTGGCAACGCTGCAACTGCTGTGCGGGATTGCACCTGGAGGTTGCAAAACGCATTGGGCAGCGCGAAGAGAAGAATTGCGGAGCAGGAGCGGGTCAGAGAAGAAGTAGCTGAGTTTCGTTGACTCATTGATTCCTTCACTGCTTCATGGACTCATTATGACTCATTGATTCATTCATTGATTCATCCATCCATTCATGCATTTATTCATCTATTCGTACATTCATCCATCTATCCATCCATTCATCTTTGCATTCATTCTTTCATTCACTCACTCACTCACTCAGTCATTCATTCATTCATGTATGCATGCATTCACTCACTCACTCACTCAGTCAGTCAGTGAGTCATCTATTCATTCATCCATTCATTCATTCATCCATTCATTCATTCATCCATTCATTCATTCATTCATTCATCCATTCATTCATTCATTCATGTATGCAAGTATTCATTCACTCAGTCAGTCAGTAAGTCATCTATTCATTCAGTCATTCATTCATGTATGCATGCATTCATTCACTCATTATCATTCATTGACTCATTGAGTGATTGATTCACGGTTTCATTGATTCGTTCATTCATTGGCTCATTGATTGATTGATTCATTAGGTCATTGACCCATACATTCCTTCATTCACTCGATCGTTCAGGCATTCATTCAGTCTTTCTTTCGTTCTTTCTTTCTTTAGCTCATTCATCGAGTTGATTTCATGTCGTTTCATTGGCATCACAACAACCTTTTACCCACTCATTGATGCACCTCACAACCTCAAGCTTTCATTGCTTATGCATTTTCACAGACATCCCTATAAGCCAATGGTTTCTGATAGCCATGGCTTTTTCCGAAACTTCCACCCCGGCACGGCCGGTTCTAGTATAACATGAAACTATATGGAACAACAGCGTAAGATCATGTGTGAAACAACATCTTTGAAATCATGTCAGTGTCATGTCAATGTCAGTGTCATGTCAGTGTCGTGTCAGCCGTGTCTTTGAAACCCCACCTGCCCCACGATCCCCATTGCGTCCATAAGCAGCTTTGTGGGCCATCTTCGCTGGAGCAAGCCTCGGAGCCCAGTCCACTCCACTCGTGTCCACTCTGTCAAGTCTGCTACACCTAAAGCCATGCCCCGAGCAACAGGAAACTCGGGAAACAACATGACACAATGTTACAACATGTTATAACAGCAGCCTAAAGATCCCGACTGCAACAGACAGCAACAGACACCAACAGGCATCCCAGATCTACGTGAAGTTGCGCATGAACAGAAATAAGCTCGGCTGCTACACCTGACCCGGATCCTGTCTGGACAAAGATTCCCGATGCAACAAACCTGGATACAACAGAATACAACACTGTACAGCACCTACGTATATAACCGCCTCAACCGTCCTTTAATTCATGCACCTTCCCTCAAAGCTGCAGACCAAGACCAATACAAGGATCCAAAGGTCATGAGCTCAGCATGCTCATAGCATACAGCATTTAATAAGCTACAGCATGCGCAGCATAACGTTTAAATAGCTTTAAAATCCTCAAGTATTCTGAATCTCCCAAACAACGACACAACGACGTGCCTTGGTCTCGTTCAATGGTCCGCGGCAAGGATTCCTAGGCAGCAAGAAAGAGTGAAAGAAAAAGCGAAAGAGAAGCGCCATCTATCCAACCCTTCCAGCAGGCCCTTGCATCTATCCAACTCATGCTAAGGCTTAGCTGCTAAGATGTGCTAAGGTTCATGCCCTTCTGGACTTGCTGGCTCCTCAATTCCGCGAAACCGGATGGATTGGTCATAGCCTCAGTCCGGATCACTTCTGTCAGGCCAGTCAACTTCAGTCAACACTCAAAACTTTCGCTCATTCCATAAGGGGCTGGCTGGAAACGCAGCTACTCCACGAAGACCAAGCCTTTGTGCCAGTGAAAAAAAACAAATGACTTGTCCCATGACTTGGCCATGTGAATGCCATGTGTCCCTCAGAGTCCAACAGAAAAACTACAATCGTAAAGCTCTTCACAATCCACAACGTCCTGCCGTTCTGATTCCACCTGCCAAAGGTCAACAAGTAGAAAGAGTCGATGTCGGCAATTCTTCATCAGGCAGCAATGAGACTCCAAAAAGCAATTCACATGATGTACAACTCTACAAGACTCTATCGAGTCTAGCATATTCTGTCACATGTTCATTTGAATGTCTAGATGTATGCATGGTCACTGAGATTAGGTCACCCCCAAGGCCGCTCGTGAAACGGCGGTTTCATGCCCTACAGTACTTGTGTTGCAAAGCTTCCCTTTCCGTTTTGACCTGTGCAACTGCCCTAGCAAAAGAAACGTTCCACAAATTGTTGTAGAAAGAGACAAAGCAGAGCATTCAAGAGCCAAAATCTGCTTGAATCCAGGACCGGCGAACTCAGTCAACGCTTTCACACTAAACTTGCTTATTGGAAATCAGGATTCAAGTGGCCAAAGTAAGACTGAACTACAGTATCATTCTAGCCTTCGACAGAGATGTTAGTGTGTGCCCTGCTGCTTTTGACCCAGGCAATCATTGATCTTGCTCTCTCCTTTTCAGAATCCTTCGGTAAGAGGCATCATCTGCCAAGAGGATTGTTTTCTTTTTGGTGGTGGGTGATTTCGGTTTAATTATACAGTTGCAATTACTTTGACAATTGCCAAAGAGGAATAATCGTCTTAAGATCATGGAATTCGATCGAATTCGGTCTTTCGTGTGTGTGTGTGTGTGCGTGTGTGTCGGTGCATCTATTTATGGGCAGCAATCCCCAGGCGCACTGTTGGCCCACTGCAAGGATATCCACATTCATTGTTGGCTGTAGTGACCTGGACAGGCGAATTGCAAACTCTGCTACAGCTGCTACAGTTGAAGTTGATGTTCATTCCTAGTTGGGCAAAGGCTTCCAAAGAGAAGCTTTGGCACAAAATTCATTCCTGACTCTTTGGTTGACTTTTGTTGCAGTCTGATTTGTAAAGTATAGTTGACATCTTTGATCAAAGGAGGCCACAAAGGCTGCGAGGCGCCAGGAAAACGAATGAACATGGTCACGTTCAGAAATACAAACAAGACGACAAAACAACAAACCGACAACGAGCGACAAGGACGAAACCCAAACCGGGATGCAAAGTATGGCATTCGCCTCTCTTCGTCGGTAGCGCAGCCCGGTGCATCCCCCACTGCTGTACCACTCCTTCCATTGTCGTCGGACGATACTGGATGATACTGGATGCATGATGATGTGTGTAGTTTCTTTTTACGACTGCTTCTCCCTGCTGACATGCTGACATCAGATAGAAACTTCCGGCCTGCCATTGGCCAAAAATACAATCTTGTGGCTGACATGGCCCACCACAATCACCAAGATCTGGACATTTGCCCTTGGACAAACTTGCGCAAGGCTCAACTTTTTGAAATGAAAAATGCCTCTTCAAAATGCAGTTGCATCGTGTTACATCATCATGCTTCTGCCCAAGCCATGATCGAAGCTGCTATAAGGGAGCTTGACAAGGATCTCGCCCATTCCTCGTCGTATCCAGTGCATTCTCTTTGGAAGCCTGAGGTTGCAAACAATGACCGCAATGCATGTGTGGTATTCGTGTCTGTGTGTCTGCATGTATCTGTGCATGTGCTTGCGATTGCTGGCGTGCGTTGGAGTGCGTGCCAGTTGCAGAGCAAGACTTGGCAAAATGAAGATGGAAACTGGCTATAAAAATCAAAATGTTACAAATCAAGAGAAGCTAAGATGGCTGCGAAAATCAGATGGGCTCTCTAGTTCTCTGGTCAGCCTCAAGTCAGGATGAATTCCCTGGTCATGTGCTGCGACCACATCGCCACACATCAATTGTTCGGAAACATGTAGAATACGAGCAGAGCCAAACAACTCGCGACGTGAACTTCTGTGTTTTGTCGGGACTGGAATGGACCGGAAGTGAAAAACCCCAGAAGAGGACAACCATGGACAACCTCTCACAACTCGTTCCGCAAGGCAGTGAGATCCAGTGGATGGCAGGAATGATGCTAGCAGGTTCTTGCATGCCATCTATCTATCTGTAAAGACTTGCCATCTATCTGCAGCTTGTGTCGGCACATGAGCAACAAAATACCTTGATATACTGATATAGTGATATGGTCTAGTCTTAAAAAATGGAATCGGCGACAGGGACTATTAGTTCGCTCAAGCACATCTGGTGATCCTTACTAGTAGTAGAAAAGCTCTTGCGAAATAGTGAAAAGAATCAAATGAGTCAACTCACAGCAGTAGGCTCAGGGCGAATTGCCACAGGGTAAGGTGGCAATGACTAAAAGGAGTCGAGCTGGCATTACCTGCAAGCGAAGTTCTGTCCCATGTCTGCTCCTCTTTGTGAAGCGTAGGAAGCAGAGCATTTGATTGGCTGCCTGAGCTCCCATAGCTGAAGGAATTTCTAAAGTGCTGCATCTCTCATCGTCTCAAAACAGCTGCGGCATATTCAACTCCACTGCCGGTCCTGACCAACCTGAGTAAATCTAGGTGAGGAAGCACCTCTCACAACATGTGTTATATCATTAATTATCAATTATTAATTCATAGTATATCATTGGAAATGTATATACAAATGTTTCTCGCATACTGTTCCCTGCATGAAGTCAAGAACACATGCAAAGTCTAATGTAAAGAGCGATGAGACCGTCGCGCTTTGTTGGAGCCAGGCAAGCTTTGACAAACTTTGAATGCCCAGCTGTGAAACGCAAGCCGCCGTGCAAATAAATAAGCACAATGTCCTAGACACTTCGAGAAGACTTGGGATTACATCCCCTTTGGGGGTTATCATTCCAACGCGTGTGCCGGTCAGTGCCGGATTGCCCTTAGCAACCTGAGCCACGGTAGAGAAGCAGGGAACGACGCAAGAGCTCACAAGCGGACAGAAAGAAGTTCAATCTTGCAAACTGGTCAGAAATGGTCAGAATACATACACCCCACCGAATTCTTAAGCCTGTTGCTCAAGCTGTCGCTTCGACCGGTATCGCACTGGCAATGATGTCTTCCTCCTCCTGTAATGTTGCAAGTCGGAATTTGGAGACAAAGAGCCTGACAAGAGCTGAAGTTTGCAAAAATCTACTCGTACAATGAAGTCGCTGATCCAAATGCGTCCTGGGCCAGTTCTTCCTCCTGTCCCAGTCCAAGGCGCACGGCCACTGCTGTTGAACAGCAAGGCAGCCACGCACAAAAGACAATGACAATTTAATAACAATGGCGATGACAGTGTAAACATCGCAAGCATCGCAAACACCGCTCCGCAGCAAGCCACCAATGATCGTTCTCCACATCAAGGCTTGCAGGCGCGTGCTTTGCCCTGCCAAAGCCAATGCCTAAGCGAGATCAGAAAGAGAGATGGCAGTGATGGACAGAATTGACCAAACAAAAAGATACAGAAAGTCTGTGAGGTCGACTTTTCTCTGATAAACCTATGTTGTGATATTGTTGTTAAATCATCAAATAAATCTGCCTTCAGCTCACATTGAAGAAACTGCAACTGAGCATATACAAGTGCGATACAGTTGCAGAAAGATTCCTTACAGTAAGTCTTGGATTCTAGAAAGTACTGAGAGTACCGTAGTTTCCAGATGTATCCGAATGCAGCACAAAAAATCAATTATCTGGCACGAAGCTTGCATAGGACGACTCTACAAGAGAACAGGAACCAAAATTGGCAACATGGATCAACATGGAGCAAATGCAAGAGCCAACATCAAACCAAAGCAGACCACGCCAGCATCACCATGTGACGACTGCCAAAGCCAGCAGAGCAAACCCACAATTCTAGAGCAGCCCTACAGAGGAAATTCAAGGCGAAAAAGTGGGATAAGGACAGACGGCCGCAGACATTAGATGGTTTAACTTGTACTAGCAGCATCACGAGCAGGTCAATTGGTAATTGTGCGCACATTGTCGACGGAATGGGGTGGATCAACGAAGGCTTTAAGTAGAGAGTGTTGAATTTCACCTTGCACTAGAAATGTAAGTCATACATACATCAGACCAGAGACCAATCGTGCCAACCTTGACAACCTCATTTCGAATTGGGCAGGTTCGGAGGAGACAACTGACAGGAATGCCAGACACTGCCAGACACTGCCAGACACTGCCGGACTATACCGGCGTTGATATTCCGTTGAATAAACCGAACGAACTACGTGCCCCAACCACAACAACACTGCTTCAGCCCTGTGGACTCAGGGAAGAAACAATCTGGAGTCCACAAGCAAGAAGAAAGCATAGGACTTTAAGAGAGAGCAGTCGATCAAACGAAGTCAAAATGAATGATGAGATAAAATCAAGGTCATATTGGCAAGGAAGCGGAGACAAGGATCCACCTCTAAGTTGAAATTGAGGCACAGTTCCAACATTGATTTGTCAATGTCCTGCAAAACATCAAACGACACTTGATTGAGAGCCCTCACTCGCTCAGGGCTAAACATTTTGGATATGATAGGCAATTTAAAGATCAATAAAAATAAAACATAGAAAAAAACTATGGCTGCCAATTTCAATCTGCTTTGTGACCTTACCGAAAGGGATGGGGTGTAACTGCTAAGCTTCTTATGAACATGTAAGTTCGTCACTCAATGATGCACATTTCAGGAATCAGAGGTCCGTGGGTTCAAGTCCAAGCCAATCACTAGAGAAGTGTCTTGCAGAAACTCATGAAGGCAAAGTTGAAATACACAAGAGTGCTGAACTTTTGCATCCTTTGAACCTGATGCGGTATGAAATTGAAACTTTGCAGTTCGAAGAAGCAACAGGAGGGTAAGAGAGCAAGGGGCGAAAGAGCTGAGGTGCTCTCAGAATGAGATTTTTTGTCGTTCCCAGCGAAAGAAAAGAAAGGATGAACTGCCTTTGATTCCACGCCCCTGGTACGCCCATGGTACGCCCTGGTACACCCCTAGTCAGCCAGAAAGCAATTTGGTCGACCTGCAGAGAGTTTGTCTGTGAGACTCTCTGCAACTGCTAAATCACCCGGTCCAGAATGATTGTTACACTTCAGCTGGTGCAGCCCAGTGGCGTTTCTTTTCAGCATCATACACTGTGTAGAATTTCCTCTACCACAAAAAGCTGAACAGCGCATAGTGTTCACAAAGTTGTTGCACTGCATTTTTTTTCCTAAGCAGGTCGTTCATGTTCAAACTACGTGGCACAAAAGGTAGAGCAAATTCGGGTCGGTCTTGAGGACAGGCTCGCCCAGAATGAATAACTTTGGCCCAATGGGCTCAGGCCTCGAAACATGTTCAACAGGTCCAGGTTGGGAACTTGACACAAAACAACAGCGGATTCCACATGAATTCGAACAATTCCACATATTATCACATATGCATGTTTTGAACATGTTTGAACAACGCATTTGGGCCAGTTCTGCAACGATTCTCTATGCATTGAGCCCGAGGCAAATCCATAACCATTAGCATGGGCTTGCATGTCATGTCTCTTCTCGTGTTCTCCTCTCATGAAGTGCAGTTGCTGTGGCTTCGCTGAAACAGAGTCATGATAAAGAAACAGAAATGGTTGAGCCTTTGCACGTCATCTTCAGGTCACGGGGCATGTACCACAACTACATCCATAGTCCATAGCCCATGTGCAGGCTACAAAGCTTAAATGTGTGTGTGAAATCCATGTGTCACAAAGTCGCACAGTAGGTCAAAGGGGGCTGGGGACCACAAAAAAAAACTGGGTATGACATGATGTCACACATTGTGTTGCGTGGTCAGGAACAAGAACAACAACCTTGCAAGCCAAAGTTTTTGTGAGGAAAACCACAAGATCCAGAATCCAAAAGAAGGAAAGAATGAGGGTGGATAGCGAATGAGCACTAAGGGGGGTGATGAAGCGAAAAAGAGGAAAGGGAGTCCGGTCTTGAATTTGCTGTAGTGGTATTTTTGCCTTGCTGTCTTGCCGCTGCTGTTGTTACTGTCGATGTTGCTGTTTGCTTTTTTGCTGCTGTTGTTGTTGCGTTGTCATGGTCCTGATCGTGGTCATGATCATACAAATGGTACAAAGGGCACAACTGGTACAGATGGTACGGATGGTGGTGATGGTGACGAGGATGATGATGATGATGATGATGATGATGATGATGATGATGATGATGATGATGCTGGTGATGATGATGATGATGATGGTGATGGTGATGGCGATGGCGATGATGATGGTGATGGTCATGGTCATGGTCATGGTCATGGTGATGGTGATGGTGATGGTGGTGATGATGGTGATGATGGTGATGGTGATGGTGGTGATGATGCTGATGATGCTGATGATGCTGATGATGATGATGATGATGATGATGATGATGATGATGATGATGATGATGATGATGATGATGATGATGGTCATGGTGATGCTGATGGTGATGCTGATGGTGATGCTGATGGTGATGCTGATGGTGATGCTGATGGTGATGCTGATGGTGATGCTGATGGTGATGGTGATGGTGATGGTGATGATGATGGTGATGATGATGGTGATGGTGATGGTGATGACGGTCATGGTTGTTGCCGTTGTCATTGTCGTGATTCGTGATTGTCAGCCCTAGTTGTCCTGGTTGTCCTGGTTGTCCTGGTTGTTGCGGTTGTCATGTTTATGGCCGTGGTTGTCGCTTTTGGTAGTTTTTGTGGGGGTCTAAAGTCTGCAGACTCTGCTGATGTGTGGGACAAAGGAGGGGGCTGGGAGCTGGAGCTGAGGGTGTGGGGTCGCACAATCACGCGCTGCTTTTGGACGAAGGTCAAATGCCAAATCTGCGGAAACTAAACGCCTCGCGTCGAGCGACGCAAAAGCCAAACAAACGTTCAAATTTGTATTCAATTCCAGGAGGCGCACGCCGTGGCAAAGATTGGACCTGTGTTGACCCGTACAGGAAGAATTCATGAAAATTCATGCAAGCCAAACATCAGCCATGGGGGTGGACCATTGGGAACACTCTGCCACAGAAATGATTCGAGAATCTCTTCGGATGGCAATCAAAGCGGTAACTAGATTTGGGATAGGAAATTTCTACGAGAAAGCCATGTTGGGAGTGCAAGACCACTCCTACTATTGGAAGCTTATCAGATTGCAGCAGAAAACTCCACGGGCCCCGAGAAAGAAGGATTTCGATGGGGTAAGTGCGACTGACCAAAATGCCGGACGCTGCAAGGAGAATCAGCTCTCTCTTTCTCTCTGTCTCTCTCTCTCTCTCTCTCTCTCCCTCTCTCTCTGTGACATATTTCTATTTCATGGACATGCTTCTCTCCGATTGTTGTTTTCAGGCAACTTGTTGGGTCTGTTTTCCTTTTTTCATGTTTGACTGACATAGTACCCGAGGACCTATTCATGCCGAACACGTTCAAATTGAATGGCGTGCAACGCAGTTCAGGAGCGACGCCAGCTGCATTGAGGGGCAGCCAATGGCACAGCCCTGGCAGAATGTAATGAATTAATTTGAATCAATTTGCACCATTTTGGACTCTCCAGACTGATGCGCTCAATTGACAGTGTCCAGCCATCCAGAGACGAATCGCGCACCTTGACCTATGAAACGTTGGTCAAGTTGACAGCATCGAAGCATTGGTCAAGGAGCCAACTCCCAATTAAGTACAGAATTGAACCAACGCATCGCTGTACGCGTCATGTACCGCAATGGAATGATTGATTCGGCTATACAGTGCTGGGATTGGTCCAATGGATCGAACACAAGTGCAAAGGTTTTGTGCAAACACCCGCACACACATCTACTACGGATATACACACATACATACCCGTACATCGTGTACAGACACAGAACGACAAATATAATCGAAGGAAGTTTAGAAGTGAAACTTCCGACAATATGGACAGTTGAAAAGCACAGTTGAAAAGCAGAGGTGAGAAGAGCCAAGATGTGAAGAGC
>BGPT01001991.1:8553-33439 GCA_003297045.1 Symbiodinium sp. clade C Y103 | reverse complement strand
CAGTGAGTCAGTCAGTTAGTCAGTCAGTTAGTCAGTTACTCAGTTAGTCAGTTAGTCAGTTAGTCAGTTAGTCAGTCAGTTAGTTAGTTAGTTACTTAGTTAGTTAGTTAGTCAGTTTGTCAGTTGGTCAGTTAGTCAGTTAGTCGGATAGTCAGTTAGTCGGATAGTCAGTTAGTCAGTTAGTCAGTTAGTCAGTTAGTCACTGAGTCAGTTAGTCAGCTAGTTAGTTTGTTAGCTAGTCAGTTACTCAGTTAGTCAGTTCTTCAGTTAGTTTGTTAGTTAGTTAGTTAGTTAGTTAGTTAGTTAGTTAGTGACTTAGTTACTTAGTCAGTTAGTCAGTTAGTCAGTTAGTCAGTGAGTCAGTGAGTCAGTTAGTCAGTGAGTCAGTTAGTCAGTTAGTCAGTGAGTCAGGGAGTCAGTTAGTCAGTTAGTCAGTTAGTCAGTTAGTCAGTCAGTTAGTCAGCTAGTTAGTTAGTTAGTGACTTAGTTACTTAGTCAGTTAGTCAGTTAGTCAGTTCGTCAGTTAGTCAGTTCGTCAGTTAGTCAGTNTTAGTTAGTTAGTGACTTAGTTACTTAGTCAGTTAGTCAGTTAGTCAGTTCGTCAGTTAGTCAGTTCGTCAGTTAGTCAGTTAGTCAGTTAGTCAGTTACTCAGTGAGTCAGTGAGTCAGTTAGTTAGTTTGTTAGTTCGCTTGTTAGTTAGTTAGTCAGTCCGTCAATCAGTTAGTCAGTTAGTCAGTTAGGCAGTTAATCAGTTAGTTAGGCAGCCAGATAGATAGACAGATAGATANCTGCTCTGCCATCCATGACTCACAACAACTCACCTCTCCTATAGTGTGCTATTCCTGAAACTTCCGCCACCGCCTTGTGCGGTACTACTGGTATATACAAAACACTTTGAAGCATATCAGAAATTCTTCCAGCACTGCAAACAAGGAAATTTCTCGGTTTCTCAACCAAAGAATCCCAAAATGACAGCCAAAAGGGGAGATGGTCCTCTGCAGGGGAATGTGCACGTCCCCATTCCGGAGTGCTAGGCACCGACTTTTGGTCTAGTCGACTGAAGTCCTGCCACCAAGTGGGCTGACAAGTTTTCATGGCGACATTGAAAGACCCGCAGCCGCAGCCTATGCATTTGCCGCTTTGCCCATCCTCTCCATCAAGCTCCACAGTGAAACCTTCCAACTCGATCTGAAGGCGGGGACTACGCCTCGATGGAAACAAGTCGGATTTTTTGACTTGCGCGTAGGCCAAAACAGAACGAGCCGAATGAAAACATACCATTCCTAACTGGATTTTGGCACTTTCACGCAGCCCAAAACAAAGCTTCGCACGAAGAACACTCTCCCTCCAACGAGGCAGGAGACCTGTCGAAATATGTCAAAAGATGTCACTTATGTTCGCCAACTGGGATAAAGTTTGTTTGCAGATTTTGCAGCATATAGCAACGTTATAGCAAGGTGCTGAGGAGACCTTGATCAGGTATGATTGTGTACCTAGTGTGAGACAGATGTTCTTCTCTTACGGTATCCCGTAGGCCAATTTCTAGCGAAACACGGAGAACTCCAAAGGGACCGTACCAAAACATCATAAAACATCACAAAACATTCTCAAGCACGTTCTGATACATTCTCAACAGCATGTGCTGGTTTGGGATATCTCGAGCTCTGCCGACGTTGCCTAAGCATCTCGTACAACTCTGGAAAAATTGGAGTGGGAACTGCAAGCAAAGAAGTTCCGGAGTCAACCACCGCCTGACAGCCAAAAAGTCGAGCCAAAGATCTCGTGGGGAAGTTTCAAACGGACATGAAATCATTACAAAATATTACAAACATATTCGGACCACATAAAATTACAGCAACCCGTCTTTGCAACCCAACAGCGGTAATAGTTCCAGGTTCTAGGGTTCCATTCCGTTTTGAGTGCCTTGCATCCATGCACCAGTCCGATCCAAAATCCGCCCGCACCAAAGGTGCTGTAAGCAATTGCAATAGCTATTAAGCTTTAGCTGGGGGGGGGGCATTTTTGCTCTAGAATCGTGTTTTTCCACGTTTTTGAAAAGGTCGTGAAATTCGCTCAGTTTCCAAACTTGGGCTCAACATGGCCCAAGATGGGCCCAACATTGACATAGGCCCAACATGGGCCCAACATAGGCCCAACATGGCCCAAGATGCCTCAACATAGGCCCAACATGGGCCCAACATGCGCCCAACATGGCCCAAGATGCCTCAACATAGGCCCAACATGGGCCCAACATGGGCCCAACATAGGCCCAACATGGCCCAACATGCCTCAACATACCACCAACATGGGCGCAACATGGCTCAACATGGGCCCAACGCGGCCCAATATAGAGCCAACATGGGACCAACATACTCCTATAAAGGCCCAACATAGCACAAATGGTTTTATTATGCTTTATTTATTGGAATTCCAAAGCCAACACTCCGGTGCGGGCGGTTGTCGTCGCGAAGCGACCAGAATATCCAAAATGGGAAGCTAGGCACTGTCTAGGCACCGTCGACTGCTGGTTTTTGTCCATTCCAAGCTCAAGGCGCCTTGCAGCCTTCGTTGCAGAAGGGTAAAACTTCTCCATCAACTCGGAGTTCCTCCAAATTGACCGCACAGCTGTATGTTTTGCTGAGAAGAGTCTGTGCAACTTGGATTGATTTCTTGTCAGTGGCAAATCTTCGAGTGCACAGATTTCAAGTTTTCCAGATCAGTTTGCTGGAAAACTCATTGGTTTCGGGGGCTTTTCAGGCAACCCCACCTTGATCTCTAGAAGCCAATGTCCAAGTTCAGGGTCAAGAACAGGACTCCAACTCACCTCAAGCGAGGTCGGGTCTATCTCCCCTAAAGCTTTGTGGTTGCGTAAAGTAGGATCAAAAAGGACGCCAAATATATCTCAAAGGCCCAAGAGGCCCCTAGGTGAGACCTGTATGTAGGCAGATAGATAGATATAGGTAGGCAGGTAGGTAGGTAGATAGATAGGTAGATAGGTAGATACATAAGACATAGATGCACAAATACATAGATACATAGATACATTGATACATTGATACATTGGTACATTCATGGACCGAGAGATAGTTAGATAGATAGATGGATAGATAAATGATTATATATAGATGGTCCGTTATATACACAGATGGTTACAGATGGTTATAGATGAACTCAAAGACTCTGATGCCTTCTGCAAAATCTCTACTATCAACTGGCTGACAATCTTACTTGAGACGCTCACCTGCTCTTCCAGGTGCTCTTCTCTCCATCCACCCACTGTAATTTGGCTTGTCTGACAAGGCCAAGATATGCCAAGATGGGATTCAAAATTGCAAATCAAATTGCAAACATTTCCAAACTGGTCATTCTGCAAGTGACAGCACCAGTGAACTTAAACATCCATCTGAATGAAACAGCGAAACTGATGGGATCGCAGCATGAAGACAAATGCAACAAGTGCTCCTCATCGTTGTGAACAGCAAGAAAAATGCCAAAGGTCTTGCTGAAGCCACTCCCACGCCTAGAAACCACAGTCTCAAACCACTTGCTACTTCCTGCTAGTCCTTGATGTTGCACTATGTCCAAAGTGACATAAGGACATCGAGGAAGCTTCAATGGATTTTGATTCAACGAAGACAGAACATATTTTGACTATATTGAATTAAGACATATCAGGACAGAGAACATTAGACTCAGAGAATTCTGAGACCAGAGCTCACTTGTGAGACCAGATGCTACCTGGTTCCAGTGCTCAACAATTGCTGTCAGGGGCTGCTTGAAGACTCATGTTCTTTTGTTTATCACTGCTGCAGTCCGCGCTTACGCTGTCTAATTTTGGGCCTGCAGGAAGTTGAAGGCCGGGGTTTGTGAAAGGCTATCCAAACCGAGACCAAGAACACCATCAAAGATGAAATCCTTGGAGCACCGGTGTCAAAATCTCAGTCTGACACTAAATCTCAGCCTGACTTTCAGTGGTACAATTCTGCCGACCCTTAACCGAAGGTGTAGGGAACTTCTCTATTCCCAGTCATGTGCTGGGCCCAGAGCCTTGAAAGGATCCGCAGACATGTCCTCAGCACAGTGTGACGAAAATGACCTTTGATTGCCTGGAAGCAGATTCATAGCCAAGAAACTGTTGCTGCAATGAATCTCATATCTGCGCAACTTTCACCTCCCTGACCTTGCGAGCAGGAGAGGAATCTTATTTGATACTGCAATGCATTGATTCGCCAGAAGTGTAGGAACAATATGGGTTTCAATAGTCAGATTTAATCTTAATTTTTACCATTTGCGCACTCTTTGTGCACTGGAAGAAGTGAGCTGCAAGAAATTGTCTGCCAAATTTAAACTCGCGCGCTGTGCTTGCTTTCAAAACAAATGTGCTAGGAAAAATTACACCCTTGCCTGCAACAGGAACATTTGTGCTGCTGGTGTCAATACCAGGACCCCTCTGTCCAAAGCATATGACATCCTGCAACACATGACACATCATTGAAATTCATGGAACACTTGGACAAGAGAGTAAGACCTTGCCACTCGACTCCACAACCCTTTCACAGCTGTTCTTCGTGCCCGATCCTCGACAAACACTCCAGTTACTTCTCCAGTGCCAAATGATACCTGCAAAGTGCAGAGTTGTCAATGCTTTTGCTCTGAGACATGGCACAGCCGCTTCTAGGTCTTGGGATGTCTTCTGGACACTGTTGAATCTTCTGAATTCTTCTATTTTGCTTTGCTGCCAAATGTGTGTTGAACTTGCAGCCCTGGTGCAGTGATTTGGTCGCGAGCTTCTCCTGCTTTGACCTCAGTATCCAAAGCAGTTGGCAGTCCAAGTAGGAAGTGCCAGCGCTTGTAAGAACACACCAAGGAGTACGGACGTGTCCCTGGCAAGCCAGGCTTCTGGCCAAACGTCCATCCCAATCAATGTCTTTGGCTGTCCCTGAAGCACTCCGTTTGTACCTACATGAGGCAAGAAGGGGAGGACTGGCCTTCTGGAAGCCTTGCCAAATTCAAGAATCGAGGCTGCTGACACCCGAGCATCCCACCTTCGGTGCACTTTGCACGTCTCTGTATGGCAGTACCTGAAAAGGCAAAGGCCATAGAAACGTCTGGAAGACTTCGTGGCTTTGGTCAGAAGTTCATCTTGCTACAGGACATGGCATGAGGGGCACGAGCTTGGAAGTATGAGATGCCCGCTGCCTGTGTCAAAGACAACTGTGAAGGGCTTTGGCCTCAGGCAAACGGCCCAAAAGATCCAAAAAGTCAAGAAAAACTATATGGCCATGTGGCCATATGGTGATGTAATATGTATATAGTTGCTGTAGATTGCTAAAGATAAATTGTCACTTGAAATACACATCTGATCAATGAGTCGTTCAGTCGCTCTTGAAGTAATGACAAGTTGGCAAACTCAAAGGTCAGGGCGGGCTACCCACCATGACTGTGCCATAATAAGCACTCTTGTAGTGAACAACATCGTTGATGATATCGATCTCCTGTAGACACATTTGCTTACTCTCTTTGGCAGTTCCGTCAAGAAGTCCGTAAGCATCATAAGCTCCCTTGTACACATCGATGAAGTTGAGCTCCTCCCAGCACTAAATTATCTAAACAGTCTAGGTCTAAGCAGTTCTGTTCTAGACTAAATACATGTTTAGCACGTTAAAACACGTACAAAACACGTACATGTTTGTTTGGTGGAAATGAATTTTCTCCCGGTAGCCGGACGAGCCGCGGGGAAGGTGCTGATGGTACTGCGGACAAAACAAACCGGTAAACCTGCAGGAAAGGGTAAGCCTGAAACGCTGAAAGGGTTGTTTTTTGCACGTAAAAAGGGTGCGAGATTGGCTGATGACTTTCTCACCGGACAAAATAAGTGATTTACAAACCGTTTCACTGGTTGGTCGGGTGACCCCTGGACAGATGGATAGTGTGATTGGTTGATTGATTGGTTACGTATTTGGTTGGAAATTTATCTGGTTGGTTGGTTGGTTGGTTGGTTGGTTGGTTGGTTGGTTGGTTGGTTGGTTGGTTGGTTGGTTGGTTGGTTGGTTGGTGGGTTGGTTGGTTGGTTGGTTGGTTGGTTGGTTGGTTGGTTGGTTGGTTGGTTGGTTGGTTGGTTGGTTGGTTGGTTGGTTGGTTGGTTGGTTGGTTGGTNTGGTGGGTTGGTGGGTTGGTGGGTTGGTGGGTTGGTGGGTTGGTGGGTTGGTGGGTTGGTGGGTTGGTGGGTTGGTGGGTTGGTGGGTTGGTGGTTGGGTGGTCGGTCGGTCGGTTGGTCGGTTGGTCGGTCGGTCGGTCGGTTGGTTAGGTTAGGTTGATCAGCACATTGCTTCATTGGGTAGATGGTCTTCGGGCAGTTGCTTCAGCTGCGAGCAGGTTCCTAGAGAAGTACCAGGAGCCACACACCTGTACCATCGAGCCTTACGCCTCCGGCATTCGGCTCGATGGCTCCCATGTCCCTACGCACAATGTTTGTGCTTCAAAACATTCCGCCCTCTCTCACTCAACGCCTTTCCGGCTGAAGCTTGCACTTGCCCCCCTTTTGGACGTAGCGCCGCCTGTCGGTCGCACGCGGATGCAGCTTCTGCGCGTGCTGGTCCGGATCCATTCCGACCATAGTGGCGCGACTCGTTCAGGCCATGCTTTCGCACTGTCTTCAAAATCTTTTGCAGATCCATGGGATTGAAGTACAAGCTGAAGTGATGAGGTGCACTTGAAGAATTCTTCGTAGGTCTCTTCCCACTCGCAGTCAATGCGGCGCCAGCCCAGTTCATCTGGTATGGCCATGTCGTTTCTGGAGACGCCATCTGAAATGTTGGCAAAGCCGCATACCCTTTGCCAGTGAGGATCGATGTTTTCCATCGTCACAAAGTTCCATAGGCAGGCCAACAAGCGGTTGACCTTGCGATCTCTGCCACGCCCCTTTTTCAGAGCTGGTTTCCCTGGCTCGAAGTATACGTGCCCTGCTGGGTGTGTAGCACAAAGCCCCATCCGTTGGTTGCATCTGTGTCCCAGTTGGCCAGATCGACCTCTGGGATCTTGATCTCCTAGTCGCCTGATTGGAAGAAGGGGTCTGCGCTGCCGGTGCTTGATAATGGAATCTGAAGATCCTTGGCTGGATGTTCCCCAGAAGGTGAATCATCGTGTCAATGGAGTCAAGCAGGCTGCCAAATAGTGGCCCATGTGCAGTGCCTTGGTATGCTCGTTGGTACAGAGGTTTCAGGCAGCTCTTCATGGCCTGCTTCAATCAGAAATTTGATTTTCCCTGCGAGTCGCATGGCCTCGTCAGGATTGACATATTCTCTATCTTGATTTCCTTCAGCTGTGTGATCACCTTCTGCACACGTTGGGGATCCGGCGTGAGGATGAACTGGTCACTCTCGATGGTCATCACCACTCCTTGGATTTTGTGGGAGGCCGCCGGTGTCTGCTTCTTGGATGGCTTGAATCGGACGCCCAAAGTCTCCCACGTCTTCCATGACATGTTGTTGCCAAACACCGTGGCCACGCTGGGGTCGTCCCACTGGATCGAGCTCCTCCAAGTTCGAGGTCTGGAGATCCGTTTCAACTCACTGGCGTCGATGATGACCGCACCACGGCCCAGTTTCTCCTCGAAGTACTGGATGTCTCCTCTGCGATGCGGGATGACTTTCTCAGTGAATCTGGTCATCCGTCTGGGATGGATTCTAATCTTGACCTCCTTCTGCCACTTGGCGAAAAGGTCGCCCTGTGCCCGCTTTGCCAGGACCTTCCGTGATGACTGAGAAGTCTCGGCATGCCGGTCCGGCCCACAGCAGGATGATGGCCTCACACTTGGGGTCCAGCTCATTCTTGCATTTGGTGGTGAAGTCCCCTCTGTGTTCAGCACCATGGGCCTGTGTGGTGAGGCGGATACAGTCCTCGCCGATTTCACAGGCCAGGTAGCCCGATGAGGCAAGCTGTCCCGAGCCCGAGGGATAGCCTCCTGTGCCGCCTGACTGGCGGTGAGGCTGGCTGGATCTGTTCCTCATGCTTCTGGGCCTGGCGGCGCGATGTCCACTAGTCTTGACTGGCCCATCGTTCTTGGAGTTCCCCTTGCCATGGCTGTAGTTCTTGTAGGGCTCCGCCTTGGGCGGCTGGTATGGTGGCTTCTGCGGAGTGGTTTCGCGTTGGGAAGTGCAGGCAGATCTTTCTGGAGGGCATTCTGGAGGGCGTGCTGCTCGCACATGATCTGCTTGGTCACGTCGGCAACGTCAGCCCCCTGCCTCAGTTCCAGGCACAGCTTCCAGTTGGCCTCCATCCAGTAGAGCTTGACGTGTTCCAGTTTCTGGTTCGGGGACCTCCACCAAGATCCAGGATCTGACATCTGCTTCGGATCCTATCCAGAGCAGGATCAGTGCCTACTCGATGGCTTCAAGGGCGTCGGACTCCTCATGGCTGCAATGGCTGCCTTCGCTGACAGAGACGGTGCCACTGCCCGCGGTCAGGTCTGCAGGTGACCTTGTTTTGCTTGCCCTCGGATGCCTGTGCCAATGGATTGGGGTTTCCGGCCACATCGAACACCCGTGCCGCGAGGAGTTGGTGCAACTGCACTGGTGTGTGCATGTTGTTCTCCATTTCCCACCACATCCGGGCCAGGATGCCATCAGCACCCAAAAGCATCCTCTGTGGGAAGTCCCTCTTGGCTCCGTCTATCTTCTAGTCCTCATACGTGCCAAGGAGCTCACGAAGGACTTCTGGTGGAAGTTCTTTTGGTGGTTGCTGGCATCTGGAAGCCGGTGGATGAGGTCTCAGTGCCAGACTGGGCCCTGGCCATCAAGCTCTCCAAGGAACAGCTGGGTGCCCTGGAGCGTCGTACCCATGTGGATGTGCCCCCCTATGACTACATGGTCCCACCGGTGTTCTCTGATGAGACCATCCAGGACCAGGTCCACCGGGGTCTGCGNGTCGTACCCATGTGGATGTGCCCCCCTATGACTACATGGTCCCACCGGTGTTCTCTGATGAGACCATCCAGGACCAGGTCCACCGGGGTCTGCGCCCCCCCGTGGAGGAGATCACCGGCCTGTTTTGGGCCTCTGGACCCTGTGGCAAGTGGCGAAGAGAGACCCGCACTTGGACGCTGCCTTGGTCAAGGAAATCTATGCCGCCTGGCACCAAATGCCCATCACTTTGACAGCCCACAAGCGGGGACGAGACCATCCAGACTCCAAGACTGCCAAGCGTGTCTTGGATTGGAATCTTGCCAGGAAGGAGGCCAAGGCATTTGTGGCAGCTGTAGGCCGGAGCGGCACATGTTCCCCAACAAGACGGGCCGCTTCCTGGCCAAACGTTCATGACCAACTGCCCGGCCCCGGTGATGGAGATGCCCATCCACAGCCTGCACGACAGCAAGGAGGCGCTGCGGTTCCGGGCAATTTGTGACGAGCGCACCACTCTGCCCCTCTCTGCCTTTGTGGACTACCCCCAGGTGTACTCCAAGTTGGTGGACCCCTTGCCCTGGACATGAAGGTGAACTGGAGACGCAATGTCTCCCACACCTGGGTGGCTGAGGTCACGGCCGAGGAAGCAGCGCACCTTTACCGCCAGCTGGGGTACTCAGACACAGCCATTGCCGCCTTGGGGTGCCCCCTTCCTCCCGGTGCCCCTGGCCCGGTGGGGGGGGGACACGTACCCACGGCTACGGAACTCCAGGCGAACCCGGCAAGTTCCAGTTCCCCCCGCTCACCACCTTCAACGTCACTTCGGTGGCTGGCAATGACTACAAGAAGAAGCACTTTGGGGACAAGCGCAAGCATGTGTTTTGGGGGGCCGTCGAATGCGGCTTGATCTTGCCCTCCATCAGCAGCTGGGAGATCGTGAGCAAGGAGAAATCCGTCACGACGGGGGGCTACATGTGCAAGTTTTGTAAAGGCTTTTGGAAAGCCGGGAGAGCCCGCTTCCTCCAGATTGTGGGACGACATCGGGGTCAGATGACCGCCCTCCAGTTGGTCCTGGATGAGCCCCCGCAGGCCCTCCACAACCAATGGATCAAGGACCGCATGGAGTTCTAATTCTACAAGCGCGTGGAGCCCCTGGCGGCGCCTCGAGACGAGCGTGTGGAACTGGTGGGATGCCCAGCCAACCGCCTCCGCTTCAGCAGCTCCAATGGCATGGGCCCCACCTCGGCTTTCCCGGACTCCTTCCCTTCGATCCCCAACTACCTGATTCAGCTCCTCCAGAACACCACTGAGGCTGAGATTGTTGACCTTTTTGCTAAGTTTGTCCACGTCCCCATGACCTCCCAAGGAGTCCGACGCATCCTGGAGGCCTACATCCCGATGAAGGCCCTCGTCTGGGCTCGTCTTCCCTCCGACCTCGCCCACTTGGGCAAGCAGCCTACACCCACATGTGCAGTGCGTGCCGGTCTGGCTGGCTGGAGCAGGCCACCTCCTGCATGATGTGCAAGCAGGGCAAGAAGATCCCGTACGAGCCGNGTGCGTGCCGGTCTGGCTGGCTGGAGCAGGCCACCTCCTGCATGATGTGCAAGCAGGGCAAGAAGATCCCGTACGAGCCGCCCCTCACCACCTTTGAACTCGATGGTGCTCCTTGGCAACTTACACCGGTTGATGGCAAGCCAACTTGGGTCCCCATGGCACCGCCCTCTTCCGGTGCCCCTGGCCTCGTGGGGGGGCCGAGCCCAATCTCTAAGGTGGAACTTTCAGTGGATGCCTCGGCGTTTGCACAGCCCCCTGGCAAGACGACCTCGCTGGACGAGATGACCATGGCGGATGCTGTCCCCTTGCCTTTGCGGATGAGTCTCCGGGAGGAAGTCTTGGAGCAGGCCCCGGACAAGGACGCCCAGATGTCCTCCGCACTGCTTGCACAGCACAAGGAGACAGTGAAGCGGCACCAGAACCAGTCCTTCCAGGTGTTCCACCCTGAAGCGGCTCAAGCTCTGAAGGCGCAGGCCGAGGTCTACAAGNTTGACGGCCCTGCAGCAAGCCCAGACTACCCTGGAGGAGGCCCGGGCGGCCAACAAGCAACGACAGGCGGCGGGCCAGGACTTCATGAAGCGCCACACTCTGGTCCCCCTGGATCCCAGCCTCTGGCCGGAAGAGTTCCGCCGCAAGATGCAGAACGGCCTTTTCTGCCCCCTTGACGCGGACAACGACCTCGACCGCCCCACTCCCCCTGAGGTCAATTCGGAGTACGTGGGCTTCCTCTTGGAGATCAACCACAACAAGACCACCTTCCCGCCCCGTCTCCTGGAGGAGATGCCGGACCTGAAGGTCTCCATGATGCAGTCTGCCAGCGGGGCCGCGGGTGCCCCTGGCCCCGAGGGCTCTGCGGGCCTTGACGCCATGGAAGGTGATGCGGCCAAGCTGGCTATGCTCTTATGGGCCGTGAAGTACCACAAAGGGGAACAGCGCCTCCACGCTGGCATCTGGAAGCCGGTGGATGAGGTCTCAGTGCCAGACTGGGCCCTGGCCATCAAGCTCTCCAAGGAACAGCTGGGTGCCCCGGAGCGTCGTACCCATGTGGATGTGCCCCCCTATGACTACATGGTCCCACCGGTGTTCTCTGATGAGACCATCCAGGACCAGGTCCACCGGGGTCTGCGNGTCGTACCCATGTGGATGTGCCCCCCTATGACTACATGGTCCCACCGGTGTTCTCTGATGAGACCATCCAGGACCAGGTCCACCGGGGTCTGCGCCCCCTGGATGAGATCACCGGCCTGTTTTGGGCCTCTGGACCCTGTGGCCAGTGGCGAAGAGAGACCCGCACTTGGACGCTCCCCGCATTGGTCAAGGTGTACTCCCACAGGTACACCTTCAAGGAAATCTATGCCGCCTGGCACCAAATGCCCATCACTTTGACAGCCCACAAGCGGGGACGAGACCATCCAGACTCCAAGACTGCCAAGCGTGTCTTGGATTGGAATCTTGCCAGGAAGGAGGCCAAGGCATTTGTGGCAGCTGTAGACCTCCCGAAGCCCTCGAGCCAAGAGGAGTGGCAGATGGTCTTCAAGGAGATGGGCCGCTTCCTGGCCACCAACACATTCATGACCAACTGCCCGGCCCCAGTGATGGAGATGCCCATCCACAGCCTGCACGACAGCAAGGAGGCCCTGGGGTTCCGGGCAATCTGTGACGAGCGCATCACTCTGCCCTTTGTGCCTTTGTGGACTACCCCCAGGTGTACTCCAAGCTGGTGGACTCCTTCCATCAAGGTGAACTGGAGATGCAATGTCTCCCACACCTGGGTGGCTGAGCTCACGTCCGAGGAAGCAGTGCACCTTTACCGCCAGCTGGGGTACTCAGACACAGCCCTGGCCCGGTGGGGGGGGGACACGTCCCCATGGCTACGGAACTCCAGGCGAACCCGGGCAAGTTCCAGTTCCCCCCGCTCACCACCTTCAACGTCACCTCGGTGGCTGGCAATGACTACAAGAAGAAGCACTTTGGGGACAAGCGCAAGCATGTCTTTCATGGGGGGCCGTTGAATGCGGCTTGATCTTGCCCTCCATCAGCAGCTGGGAGATCGTGAGCAAGGAGAAATCCGTCACGACGGGGGGGCTACATGTGCAAGTTTTGCAAAGGCTTTTGGAAAGCCGGGAGCGGCGGCTCCCGCTTCCTCCAGATTGTGGGACGACATCGGGGTCAGATGACCGCCCTCCAGTTGGTCCTGGATGAGCCCCCGCAGGCCCTCCACAACCAATGGGTCAAGGACCGCATGGAGTTCTACAAGCCCTGGCGGCGCCTCGAGACGAGCGTGTGGAACTGGTGGGATGCCCAGCCAACCGCCTCCGCTTCAGCAGCTCCAATGGCATGGGCCCCACCTCTGACCTGATCTGGTCCATCATCCTCAAGAACGAAGAGATCCAAGGGCTCAAGCTCATCCAGCAGGTGGCGCGCTCTGCGGCCTGAGCTGCCACACGTGCCCCCTGGCCCTGAGGTGGTCTCAGGGTCTGCCGGCAGTGAGCCCTGGCGGGATCAATTTTGGAGGGTCTCCACACTACAGATCGGTGGCTGCCCTGGACTCTTGGCATTGAACCTCAACCCCGTGGGTAAAAATGATCCAGCTGAGCGCCCAGTTCTCTGCACATGCCTCGGGTTTCCAATGGTCCTTTTGAATTTCCCTTATTTGTTGGACCTTCTGTGAAACAGCCACTGCTTTGAGTTAGGACTGCAGTTTGTTGCACTTGGTTGCGTGATGCTTTGAAACGTGAAACAACGAGACGACCGGATTAGTAACCTCCCTGGATGCCTTTGAATTTTGTGATGCATGCGCAGTCCCTTCAGACTTTGAAACGTGAAACAACGAGACGCCTGGATAAGTAACGTTTTTGGATGACCTGGTTTTTGTGTTTCATGTGCAGTACCTCCAGACCTTGAAACGTGAGACATTGGTACCGTATCACCTGACTTCCTGATGCACTTAGGACTCACTTAGGTCTCCTCAACTTGGTCTTAGTGTCATGATATCACACACACCATCCCTGCACACAGTCACTCGCCCTGTTTCCTTTGCAGATGATTGTTATCACCGAGCCTTGGCTTGGCTCAAGCACCTAAGTATGTCAACCCGGCCCAGTGTTAGTTTTTCCCTGAGACCCCCTTACACCAGGGGATGGGACGGATTAGCCCAGCACCTGTATGATGCCCTGGTGGACATGGGCTACTCCCCGCGCCAAACTGATGGGGAGTTGTTAGTCCTGTTCTGTTTGCGGGTCCGGCACCCGCCTGAAAATCAGCCCCAAGACACCATTTCGCTGCGGCGATTGGAACACCTATTTTATGATGAGTTCACCACCCTGGATTCCCAGAATGATCTGGTTCCCACAGCGCACTTCACAGATCTGGTGGCTTCTGCCCTGGCCCGGCTGCCCCAACCGGTACCAGAAGCCGCCATCCCCGCCACGTGGAATGACCTATGGGGTCTACTCCAGGCAGTGGCCGGGGGAAAACCATCCCAGGATTACACACCCCTGATGTCCAAGTGGGACATGGAGGATATGCACCTGAGGAAACACCGCAATGAGCCACCCACAATGCTTCAACCCGAGTTACCGAAGTGGCGTCATTGGAAACCCAGTGCCCTGAAGGAAGAGGAACCCACCACCCAGAGAGCCCTGGAAGTCCACCTTCGTGGGAGATGGGCAGCCCGGTTGTTGGCCCATTTTGCTCCCTATGCCCAGCATATCCCGCACATGGCACCATTGGTTGGGCCTGACTTCCACACAGGGCTGACTCACCTTCTGGGTGACACCCGGTTTAGAACCCTGCGGCAGTATTGCCTAGCCTATGAAGGGCTGAGGAAGAGAGGCTTTGAAGCCATCCCCTGGTCTGAGAGAGACGTCCGTGCCCTGTTGAACCGCTTGGCGGAAGACGAGGTCACCCCATACAAGCTCCAGCAAGTATGGAATACCCTGAAATGGTTCTCCAAGGTTTTTGGTCTCCTCAACATTGATGAGGTTCACCGGCTGAAGGCCAAGAAACAGGCCCTGGAAGAGACCCTGGCAGACACCGCAACCAAGCCCCAGAGAAAGGCAGTGGTCCCCAGTAGAGAAGTGGTGTGGGCCCTGGAAGAGGGCGCCGCGACCCTTGACCCTGCAGGTGCCCCTGGCAGGTGGTCCCCGGATTTGACCGACACAAGATGATGGATGCCTTCATCTTAGGTCTGGCCCGGTTCCAGTTGGGCTGCAGCGCCCGCTTCAATGACCTGCAACACGTGCACCCCAGGGAGTTACACAGCACCACGTCCACCATTGAGCTTCAGGCGTGGCAAACGAAGACAGTCTCCACTGCCCGGATCAAGAAACACCCAGCACCGCTGATTTGCCCCAAGTACAGCTTCTCTGGAAAGGACTGGTGGCCTGGTTGGGTCGCCACCATCCGAAAGCTCTGCAAACTCCCGAAGTTCCAGGACATGGACTACTTGATCCCCACAGTGAGCAAGGACTTCAATGGGATCATTGCCAGACCCAGTACGCCAGACCGCGGTCTGCGCTGGCTCAAAGATGCCCTGATCCGTCAAGGGGTTGAGAGATCCCAGGTGGACCCCCTGACTTGGCACTCTTTTCGAGTGTTCATCCCAGACTGCGCCTTTCAGCTTGGCATTCCCCGGGCCCAGCGCCAGTACCTAGGGAACTGGCTGTCAGAGAGCACAGCAGATGTCTACACCCAGGAAAAGCGCAATGTGGTGGTTTCCATTTGGAACCAAGTTGCAGCCAAGGTGCCCCGCCTTGACCTTGACCCCGGCAAAGAGAGGCGTGAAGACCTCAATCACCCTGACTGGAATGACCCAGCACCAGTGGAGATCCCGGATGGGGAAGCCCCGAATCAGAACCCCCCAGGGGCACACGACACACCCGAGAGTGGCAAGAGCTCCAGATGGAGCATTGTGGACCCACTGGGGGAACACCCCTCGCCCACAGAACTGTTCCCAGATCTGTCCCAGCACGACCTCCGGGTTGTGGTCACAGTTGCCAAAGCCACCGCTGTGGGGCTCTACCGAACTCACCCACCTGGACTTTTCCCGAGAACCTGAAGCCTACGGCAAGTGCACCCGGTGTTTCAAGAGCCACTCCTTCCCTGCCACCTGGACCCAGGATGAAGAGGTGGTTGCTGATGCCCCGATGGATAGTAGTTCAGACCCAGACACAGGTTCTGACACAGATGATTCTGTTGACACCGGCTCTGAACAGGAAGGGGTCCAACTCCCCCTGCAGTGACACGAGGGACCCATTACGGGTGCCCCTGGCCCCGAGGTGGTTTCCCCGAAGTCCTGCCTGTCATCCTACGGAAATGGCGGGTGTNCTGTGACAGGGTAATCCTGCATAGCAGTTCCCAGTTTTGCACAGGACAGGGAAACCAGGACCAACTGGCACCAACCACTGCACCGAGAAAAGAGAGAGGAATGGTTGGTGTCAGCGCAGCTGCTTGCACTTGTGATCACTTGTGAACACTTGACATTTTTTCACACTTACATACATATGTTTCTTGCATTTAGCTTGCGGTTGCAAGGCATATGTTTGGAATGTTGAACCAAAATGTCCACCGGACATTTTGGCTCAAGAGTGAGTGGTGATCGTTNCTTGCGGTTGCAAGGCATATGTTTGGAATGTTGAACCAAAATGTCCACCGGACATTTTGGCTCAAGAGTGAGTGGTGATCGTTCGATCCTGTGAAAAACCCCACCGCTTCCACCCTGGTTTTTCACTTTGACCCTCGACTTGATCATGGCAGCACCTCCTCCGGCCACGCCGCCTGATGCCATCCCTGAGGACTTGAAGGAAGATGTGGGCAAGCTCACTAAGGGACTGTCGGTCATCTTGGTGGCACGTCAGATCCCCTGGCATGTCCAAGCAGCAATGGGCCGCCAAGGCTACATCACTGTGGAAGACCTGGCTGACCGCTGGGACACCCCTGAGGCGGCACGACAGAATGGCCCCACGGACCTTGGCTTCTTGGCAGGCACCCATGGTTTTGACCAAGCCACCACCGCCTTCACGGCAATGAGGCTTTTGCAAGCTGTCCGCACAGCCAGACAAACAAGCTCCCTTCCGGGGGCCCTGGGCGGCCCAGCGTCTCCCGGGAAGTCAACATCTGCGGCATCAAGCCCCTTGGAGGCCAACCTGGATCGTAGGCTCTTGGAAGAGACCTAGTTGAAACACTTTTCCCAGAACCGCCCCCGTCTTGAACATCAAGGCAGTGATGCCCTTCTGAAACGCCAGTTCAAGTTTGTCAACAGAGGGGAACTGGGCTTCATCCCGGTCAAGTACTTGGTCAGTGCCCTCCCAGAGGAGGGGGAGCGCCCAACAAAAACAACAAAACGTTTCACGCTTGATGGATGGGAAGGTCACGAAGAGGAGGAAATTCGAGCAAATCCCACAACCCGCAGACAGCTGGAACGCATGCACATGGTGTTCCGCACCACCCTACTGATGTGCTTGGCCTCGGTCCCCCAGTTCGGCAATTTGGCCCTGACCAAGCGAGAGTTGGATGACTGGTACAACTGGTTCTATGCGAAGGACATTGCAGGCCGCCATCCGGCCCCATCTGAGGCAATCTTGCTCTATGCGGAACGCAATGCCTGGCGCCGCATTCATGATCTAGTTCATGGCGGGGAGACCCTGAGTCAGGCCCTGAAGACCATCCGTCAGGACCTTCTGTTTTGGACCGGAGGTTTATGAGCGGGTAGGCAAGACCCAGACAAAGCTGACCCCCTCCAAGGGCAAGGGTAAATCCAAGGGATCCCTCCCACCCACCACACAGGTCTGGCAAACCCAGTGGAAACCCAAGAAAGGGGAAGGAAAATCCCCTTCCCAGGCCAAGCCCCCTTCTCCCCAGAAGGGCAAATCAAAGGGCAAATCCAAGGGGAAACCGGACTGGCCAAGTCACTGGGCCTTCCGTAATCCCAAGAATGTCCCATACTGCAGGGACCACCACCTTTACAAAGGCTGTTCTGGCCAATGTGGCCGCTCCCACAATTGCCCAGTCTGTGTGGGGGGCTGGATCTGTGACGCCCCACCGTCCTCACATAGTGCGGCTGAGTGCCCACACAAGCCACAGTGACAGGAGATCGCTACGGGTGCCTCTGGCCCCGAGGCCCTCCTGCAGAGGCCACCCTTGCCCGGTGGATTGGCCCGGAGCCCTGGACCCGGACCCTGTCCCAGTGCCCTCGCGTCCCATGCCATCCAATCAGCCAGACACCACCCACACCAGTCTGGGGACACCCCCACACCGTTCCCACCAACAACCACGCAAGACACACCATCCCAAAGACTGCACTGGACCCCCACTACAGGGGCAGGCATCACCACACCTGTTATCCTCCTGCTGTATGCAGGGAAAGATGATGCAGGATCTTTGGACTCCTGTCTTCATTCCTATTACCCGGAGCTCACTCCCCATGTCTGGGCCATTGATAACCGGAGGGAACCCGGCCCCAGGGGCCAAGATATGCTGGCAGATCAACCATACTCCACCCTCTGCACACTGGCAGCCAAGGGCCAGATTCTGTTTGTGGGGGGAGGCCCCAATTGTCGCACCTGGAGTATATTCCGCTGGTTCCCCAAACCTGGAGCACCGAAGCCAGTGAGAGGCCGGCCTGATTCCTTGGCATGGGGCCTGGATGCCCTGTCACCCACAGATCAAGAAGATGTCGACAACGACAGTACACTGCTGCTGCGGCAGATGTATTTGACTTCACTGGCCTACTCGGCCATGGCCCAGAGACCCCAGCAGGACCTTTGCGGTTCATTCTTGGAACACCCAAGTGACCCGGTTGAAGTGAGCACCAGCCCAGCAGCCCACCAGTGCTCCTCGGTGTGGCATACCCAGGTGTACAAACAATGGGCTCACTCCCTGCACCATCACCGGATCAAGTTGATCAATGTTGCCTGGGGCAAGTGGCCGTGAAGGCTACCACTCTATCCACTGACCTCGAACTTCACCACTGGCATGGGATGAGGTGTGGACATGATGACCACGGTCCCCGGGATGACATACGCAGCAGTGACCTAAGCAGATATCCCTGGGAAATGATGAAGGGCTTGGCTCAGGCCATCGCCAAACACTGTGCCCCCCGTATTGGCCGGCTGCAGCCTGCGCCAACCCGGCCACCAACCACACAGTCCAGCGGCCCACCCCCAGCGGGACCCCGGGCACTAGAGCACACCGCCCAGACACCAGTCCCGGTCCCGGTCAAATCCCAGGTTGGAGAAGGGCAAGAAGGCCCTCCAACTCCTCACAGCAGGTTGTGCACCTGCGGAGAGTGCCCAGACCCCAGGGACCAAGGAGGTTCCCCTCGCCGAATTGTTGGCCACATCCGACCGTCCACTCGTGGCTCCTGGCAATGGCTTCCACCCTGTGGGACAAAGTGGTGAACCTCAACGTGGCCTTCAAGACCCGTCCCCTCCGAGATGGAGGTGGAAAGCCCTCACCGGGCAGGTTACCACCCTTCCGGCGACCCAGCTCAAGTCTGGGGGCCAAGCTGCTCACCTTAGCAGCCCCGTGGGTGGACACCGTCACATGGTCCACATCCTGTGGTGAAAAGGTACACCCTTTCCCAGATCACCTCCTCCACACCGTGCGCACCACCCTTGGTGGCGACCCTGCGGAGACACCCACGCCCGGCCAACCCATTTACCTTGCCCTGCTCCGCAACCTTGCCCGACTATCAGGTGACCCCCTTGACCTGATGAAGGGCGTCCCACTCGGAGTCTCCGATCCACCACTGGCTTCACCAGGCATCTGGCCCCTGAAGTCTGAGCTTTCTGGGGAAGACACACCATGGGAGCTTCTGGCATTTGGCAAAAAGAATTACTCCTCGGCTGAGGACTTTGCGGCAGCCATCCGTGCAACCTTTGTAGAGGAGTCTCACCTCAACATGGTGGAAGGACCATTCACCCGGGAGGAGGCTGCCACTCGTTGTGGCTGTCAGCCCTCTGAACTCTGCCCAGGCCCCATGGCCGCCATTGATGAGGGTGACAAGATTCGGACCATCTACGATGGCTCTGCAGGTGGTGCCAACAAGCACATCCAAGAACCAGACCCAGGAGCGCACCACCGCCCCCACAGTCCTTGACTGTGTCCAGGCTCTCCACTGGCTACATGCTGCATCTGGACCCCTGGATCCCGGTGCCCCTGGCCCGGTGTTCCAGGGGCCCCAACTACCCAGGTGGCACCGCCCCAGCCCTGACCAGCAATGGGTCCTGCTGAAAGCAGATGTCACGAAGGCACACCGCAGGATCAAGATCTTGCCCAAGGACTGGCGCTATCAGGTTGCTGAGCTCCAACAAGAATGGTGGATCAACAAGGTTGGGACCTATGGTATGGCCAGTGCTCAGCTCTACTGGGGTCGCCTAGCTGCCTTGATACTCCGGCTCCTTTACCAGCTCTTCCCCCAAGTGGATTGGGGCTTCGTCTTCGTTGATGACTACTGCTGGATTCTCAGATCAGACACTGCCCCGCTGGCTGCAACAACCCTTCTCATGACCCTCTTGTCATTGGGAGTTCCCCTAAGTTGGAAGAAAACACACCTTGCTGAGGTCAACACCTGGTTGGGTTTAGTGGTACACCCCAACACACCCCAAGTTCAAATGGCAGCCCCCAAGCAGGTTTTGGTCATGGCTTTTGCTTGACCGTCTCATCCAAGGAGACTCCCTTACACACAAAGAGATTGAAAAAGCCCTTGGGAGAGTCCAATGGGCCACAGCAGTTTGCCCGCTCACCAAGAGTCTCCTTCAGCCATTTTGGGCCTGGAAGGTTGCCACCCGTACCTCTGGCAGACCCGCAAAGGTAGTAAGGCTCCTCGCAGTCTTACTCAAAGAGTTGTTCACGGTCCCCTACCAACAACTCTCCCCGTATCTCCCCCTGGCAGCTTGGTGGGGCTGCAGTGATGCGAGTGCATCGGACACCCAGGCATTTGTGGGGGGCTGGATTTCTGACTGCCCAAATCCCCAGAAACACCAGGTCCACTGGTACCACTTTGAGGCCACCCGGTCCCAGTTCCCATGGGCCTTCAAGCAAGGAAACCCCAAACGCAGAATCGCTGCCCTGGAACTTTTGGGTACCCTGATTTTGTGTAGGTGCCTGATCCAGCACCAACACTCCCGATCATCTCAGGTGAAACTTCCAATCGGCAGTGACAACCAAGGTAATATCTTTGCCCTTTTGAATCAGGCTTCCAAGAAACCCTACACAGCAGCTGTTCTGATGGAGTTGGTTCTGCGGCTGCACATGGCGGGCTGTGCGCTGGCGCCTTCTCATGTACCTCGAGAACTCAATGAGTGGGCGGATGAGCTGACCCATCCTGGCTTTGAGGGCTTCGATGTGCAGCGGCGCTTGGATGTGAGCGGCCTTCTCACCGATTTTGTTATTTTACCACGTCTGATGAGCTCAGCCTCTCTGGATTTCACCGATCAAGCCACCCAAGATCCCGTGACCGGATCCGGTGGTAGGTCCTGTTTCCCTGACTCACCTCGGGTGCCTCCGGCCCCATGNACCCAAGATCCCGTGACCGGATCCGGTGGTAGGTCCTGTTTCCCTGACTCACCTCGGGTGCCTCCGGCCCCATGTGGTGGCCAGGGTCGTACAGTTGTACCGGCGGGAAATTTCGACCTGGCACACCACACTGTGACAGGGTAATCCTGCATAGCAGTTCCCAGTTTTGCACAGGACAGGGAAACCAGGACCAACTGGCANTGGCACACCACACTGTGACAGGGTAATCCTGCATAGCAGTTCCCAGTTTTGCACAGGACAGGGAAACCAGGACCAACTGGCACCAACCACTGCACCGAAAAAAGAGAGAGGGGAATGGTTGGTGTCAGCGCAGCTGCTTGCACTTGTGATCACTTGTGAACACTTGACATTTTTTCACACTTACATACATTCTTTATTATAAATCAATCCGTTGATCATGGGGTAGTGCATGAAGTCATCATTTTTTATGTGTATTTATATACAAACAAATCATCTACTTGAGTCCATCAACAGTGATATTCTATATATATATATATATTTATATACCAACAAAGGTTTTGTTTATCACACCTATTTGAGAGGAATCAAATGACTATTGATAGTACATAGTCCCGAGTGTACTCCTCCAGACCTGATTGCATCGAAGGGAACAATGGCACAAAGGAAAAAAAACAATGGTGAATCATATGGGAGATGATTGGAACATGTTGCATACAGGATAATATTTGCCGATGATGACGATGATGATGATGATGAGGATGAGGATGAGGATGACGATGACGATGAGGATGATGATGTTCACGCAGATTAGGTGCTTCCAACGGGCAAGAACATGCACGCCTTGGACCCCAACTCCATCCCCACGAAGGCACGCAACGATGGTGTGGTGGGATTTGTTTATCGAAAAGAATAGGAATGAGAAGGGGACAATCATGGGGATTGAATGGACATCCATGCAGATTGATAAGGTTTTTTTGATGGGATATTACAATGCATTATTATAGTTGTGACTATCATGGGATACACAACCAAAGTGACATCAAAGATGGGGATAGGTCAGAATTGGCGTACCAATAAAACATAAAATCATCTATTTTCAAGTTCCATAATGTCTACCTTTACCCATGTGAGCTGTGTTTTCTTTTAACAGCAGGGTACTCTGCGTAGGCTACCTTTGTAGTCCGCGTAGGCTTCGCCTAGGCTTTCCGTAGGCTTTGCGTAGGCACCTTTTGCAAACTAGCCCAGGTCACTAGTACCATGCCTTTGACTTTGTCGCAGGTCACCACGGTCGAACCCCCCCGAGATTTTTGTGATGATTTTTTTGGATTGATTCCCATCAGATCAAGTCAATGATCTTGTTTCATATATTACATACACACATGCATACATATGTATATTATATAAATATATGACTACATATGTACGAGTCCATAAATATACACATATATAATCTGTGTACACTTTCACATGATTCATTGAAATAGTGTTCCAAACCAAATTCTTGGGAGCTCTAGGTCAGATTGCAAGGTGGGTAATTTCCATTCTGGCTCCACGGTGCATTCCACTTTCCACGGTCTAAATACCAAAAACAAAGATGTTATAGTTCATATCTATACCGTCTATACCTCATGAAATTGCTGTTTATTGTAATCTATAACATGCTACAAATACAACACCACAGAGTGCACGGTTTGCCCCTTGAATTCCTAGCCCGGCCAGGCTCCACACGGTGCCCCCGTTGACCTGTTCCGCGCGATGAAGGCGGGGTCCTTCTTAACCAACCCTAGTCTTTCAAACGACCCACTGAGCAAAGGTTCTGAAAACCTTGTGAGGAACAGTTCGTGTCCAAACCCCTGCTGAGCAGATGTTTGGGGGACCCCTGGAAACCATGGCATCAAGCTGGTCACGCCCTGTTCTTTTTTCAATCCCCATCTCTCTGAAATGTCAGCAGTATCCATCGTATGTTGGTGATGTTGACTCATCCTTAGTTGCAAAGGGGCCACAAACTGACCAATTTGTTGCAACTGGGGAGCATTTGGGGAACAAAATCCAACAACAAAGTAGTGCAACTCAATGTGAGGCCAAGTCCTGAGAAGAGGTCCGGAGGGTCCGGGCAAAGCATCCAACCCCTTATTATATATAACTTTTCTCCTGCTCCCTATGCAGGCTTGTGGCGGCAGCATAGGCAGCCGTGGACAAAGTCTGCTAATGAATCTTGCCAGCAGATCATGCATTGGATCCATCATTGTTTTCACTATGGTTTTGGGTCAAAACCTATGGGTCATGTTTGTGATGATTTCCATCAAAACNATTGGATCCATCATTGTTTTCACTATGGTTTTGGGTCAAAACCTATGGGTCATGTTTGTGATGATTTCCATCAAAACTAGTCCGTTTTGGACCAAACTTTTAGTATATGAATGACCCCAACACATGATCTATTTTCGGATCGTAAACCAGCCATTTTGGGGGTCGATCATTTGGATTCCATGTCCATATGGCGAGCTGGTTCAAAACCCTGCTACCCACCCACCATCCAAAATAGACAGGTAATTCAATCAATACCTGCTGCCCTGGATAGACAACAATTCCCATCCATGATGCTAAAAGCAATCTTTTTCAACATGTTGAGGAAAATCACGACCCAGCATGGATATTCACGTTCACGGGGAGGAATGAACGGATATTCACGTCCAGCTACGGAAATTCACGTCCATAAGATTATGCTCACAAAACGCAACAAATCATGTATTTTCCTTTGTTTAAGCATACTTGCAAATTACAGAAAATCAAAGCCAGGGTAAGTGATCATTATCCGTTTATACCATCGCATGTTTGCATTCTATATTAAATAGCTTTAGACTTTCTTGATTTCCCGTAATTTGCACTTGGGTGAACAGGTGGCTATATAGATAAATGGGGCTAACAATGTGGGAATAAAGTAGTCAAAGTGATGTCTATGAGGGATGTAAATACAATGCTGAAATTGAGGATGCAAAACACATATTTTATATAATGTACCCTATGTATATATATATATATTATATACATTATATATAATATAACCGTATGATTGCCATAAAATGCTATTACGGTAAATCACGTCCCGGACAACAATTCTTGATCATATCTTTTAAAGACTACTTTCAGGAGTTTGGACAACAATAAGTATCTATCAGGAGTAGCAGCTATGACTCATCTAGGCGGCACTCCATCAGCCGAGGCGCGGCCCCCCGAAGTCGGGGCGAGCGCTTAAAGCGGCTGGGCTGAGAAAACGGGAAGATTTTTTCATATCCCTGGGGTTTTGGCCGTTTCCCATGACTTTTTTTATCCCTTCCGGTTCCAAACCGACATTCTAAGTTTCAGTCCGTCGCTATATTTATTTACATCCACGTAACTATAGTTATTTGCATGTACATGTNTTCCAAACCGACATTCTAAGTTTCAGTCCGTCGCTATATTTATTTACATCCACGTAACTATAGTTATTTGCATGTACATGTTGTATCCCTAAATAAACCCTGAATAACCCTAAAACAACCCTAAATAAACCTTAAACCAACCCTAAATAACACTAAAACAACCTTAAATAAACCTTAAACCAACCTTAAATACAGATTCTATGGTACAAATTCTATGGTTCTGAATGAATGTAGGACAAAGCAAAAGAACAAATTAGTACTGAAATGTTGTAGTTGTTGGGTTTGACTGTCATTCCGTCAAACATCACCAAGGANACCGGATGCTTGCTGTGTAACTTCTACATCCTCTACCCTTACATCTGCATGTCTCGAACATCTAATCCAAGACACCCCATGATCATCATCTCAACACTATTATAATTCCGCCACCACTTCAATGTAAACAGTCTGATTACACCCTCATTGTTTTTCACACTGAATTCCTATGGATCTTGCTTTTGAACAGATAC